>WNWK01002484.1:172500-207617 GCA_009830355.1 Cherax destructor | reverse complement strand
TATATACCTTCGCAATACTCAGCAGGGTTACCTAATTATCATACATATGGGACCCGTACCCAATATACATAATCAGTTACTGCTTGGGTATATAATGGAGGAATGACATAAGAAAATATTATAAAAATAAGAGGGAAAAAAGAGGGCAAGATTATAATGATTTTACTTATACTTCATTATAAAAATCATTAACCGTGAGACTCATACGAAACCAAACTTACGGGTATACTGCAAGGAGCGTGGAATAAATACCAAGGTGATATACGGACATTGACTCACTTGAAGTCACCAGCCAACCAGAGTTCCACTTCCTTGGATGATGAATTACACACATGTGGGTATCTTCATTGTAGACGTTTCGCCATCCAGTGGCTTTATCCATTCAAATCCAAGTACATAATGGGAAGACAGTAGAATTATATACAAAAGACGAGATAATCAGTGCCTCAGCCTTGAAGTTGGTGAAGAATCTCAAGCACAGGCTACTTTTGGTTTCCTAACGCAGGTCTTAGTCATATGATGACCCACAACTGGAGGGAGCTTTTACTCATTTGACCGAGGCCTTCCGCTAGCTTACCAGTCCACCCCTTTAAAAATAATGAAGCACAGGCATAATGCTTAGCGTTTATATACTGACATCAGGTGAGGGACAGTAGGCGGGAGTTCCCAGTGGAAGTAGCAAGTAGCTCCTTGGAGGTGGCACCAGACACGCCTCTGCACCATCAAGGTTCCAAATGACTTATTCACTCCCTCTAACTCTCTCACGCGGAAGAGGCAGAACACTATCACATTCTACTAACAAGACGCTAGACCCAGGAGATTAGCACTGTAGAGCCATGGGTCTTAAGGGGTACGTAAGGGAAAGTTAGGTTCCTCTTAAAGCTACCTAGCTGATATATGAGCCTCTGTACAAGTCAGAAACTTGGTAAGGTCGTGTTAAGTCTACACAGCGCAACCCCAGCAGCCAAACCACTCGCGCGCACAATGACACAAACCAAAAAATAATGTACAAGTTTAACATCTGATGAGAGTTGCAGCTTGAGTTAGGTGGAGGTTCAGCTTGACGCAGGTGGAGGTACAAGTCAAACTATAGGTGGAGGTGCACATTGAGAAGTACTACTCGCGCGCACACATTGGCTCACGCGCAATCACTCACTCACTCGCTCGCTCTCTATCTCTTTCTCTCACACACACACGACTGTCCTTCGAAGAAAGGTTAAGGGAAATCGACCTGACGACACTGGAGGACAGGAGGGTCAGGGAAGACGTGATAACGACATATAAAATACTGCAAGGAATTGACAAGGTGGACAGAGACAGGATGTTCCAGAGATGGGACACAGAAACAAGGCGTCACAATTGGAAGTTGAAGACTCCGACGAGTCAAAGGGATGTTAGGAAGTATTTCTTTAGTCACAAAGTTGTCAGGAAGTGGAATAGCCTAGAAATTGACGTAGTGGAGGCAGGAACCATACATAGTTTTTAGACGAGGTTTGATAAAGCTCATGGAGCAGGAAGAGACAGGACCTAGTAGCGATCAGTGAAGAGGCGGAGCCAGGAGCTATGAGTCGACCCCTGCAACAACAAATAGGTGAGTACACATACACGCACGCATATACAACAGGCCTAGTGTCTAATCGACATGTGCCTAAGACAAAATGGTAACACACAAACACACAGCCAAGTCAAAGGGATGTCAGGAAGCATTTCTTCAGCCACAGAGTAGTCAGGAAGTGGAATAGTCTAGAGAAAGATATAGTGGAGGCAGGAACCATACATAGTTTTAAGACAAGGTATGATAAAGCTCATGGAGCAGGGAGAGCGGAGACCCAGTAGCAGACAGCGAAGAGGCGGGGCCAGGAGCTGAGTCTCGACCCCTGCAACCACAATTAGGTGAGTACACACACACACACACACACACAAATTGAGCATAAAAGCGGAGGCAAGTGAGGGGAACGAGTTAGCACAGTCGAAGCGAATTTAGGGCCATCAGTATGCATGAAGGGCGCCAGAGGAAAGACCTAAACCCTGCTCTGCCCCGCCATTCCCTGCCTTGACCTGCCCTGCCCTGCCTCCATTTACCTTTGATGAGTATCGAGAGTATCCCTACTCCCACAGCCCAGCCCTGGGCCGGGCTTGCCTGGTGCTTGCTTGGGGCAGGTGAAAAACGAGGGGCAGGTGAAAAACGAGGGGCAGGTGAAAAACGAGGGGCAGGTGAAAAACGAGGGGCAGGTGAAAAACGAGGGGCAGGTGAAAAACGAGGGGCAGGTGAAAAACGAGGGCAGGTGAAAGACGAGGGCAGGTGAAAGACGAGGGCAGGTGAAAGACGAGGGCAGGTGAAAGACGAGGGGCAGGTGAAAGACGAGGGGCAGGTGAAAGACGAGGAGCAGTTGGTGAAGCTGGACAGATACCTAAAGTCAGTGCCAGATCAGCCGGGCTGTGGTTCGTACGTTGGACTACTTGCAGCCAGCAGTAACAGCCTCGTTAATCAGGCCCTGATCCACCGGGAGGCCGCGGGACGTCGATCCCCGGAATACCCTCCAGGTAGGTGAAAGACGAGGGGAAGGTGAAAGACGAGAGGCAGGTGAAAAACGAGAGGCAGGTGAAAAACGAGGGGCGGGTGAAAGACGAGGGGCGGGTGAAAGACGAGGGGCGGGTGAAAGACGAGTGGCGGGTGAAAGACGAGTGGCGGGTGAAAGACGAGGGGCGGGTGAAAGACGAGGGGCGGGTGAAAGACGAGGGGCGGGTGAAAAACGAGGGGCGGGTGAAAAACGAGGGGCGGGTGAAAACGAGGGGCGGGTGAAAAACGAGGGGCGGGTGAAAAACGAGGGGCGGGTGAAAGACGAGGGGCGGGTGAAAGACGAGGGGCGGGTGAAAGATGAGGGGAGGGTAGAGAGGAGGGTAATGGCTCCGTAAAGCTATTACCCATGTTTACCTAACAGTAAATGACTACCTGTTGTGGGTGGCACCATGCTTAATGAGTGTGTAGACAAGGACTACCAGTGTTGTCTTAGGTTACATGGGAAAGCTAGCAGAGCACTCGATACCCTAACACCGAGGTTATCTCCTGAGAACTAGCTACTTCCATCTAAATCAAGGACTATCGTGATTTATCTATGTATACGAATCAAGGATAGAAAAGTAGAAGGCGAGGACTACCACAGTGGTCCCATTTATCCTAGTGTTTAGGTCTGTGAAGGCAAAGACAACCAGTGGTGTTAGGCTACTAAGTGGCCTGTGATCTTTGGTTACCGTAGATGTGGTTAGATAAGTGGTGTTGCCCGTGTGTGCTACGACTGCCTTGACTATGTCAAAGGTGGTGCGCATTCTACGCAGTCCAACGCATGAACCACAGCCTTGCTGGCTAGGTACTAACTTTAGGTATCTGACCAGTTCCCTTTGAAGACAGATATGGGTCTATTAGTAATCCCCCCTCATGTATGATGGGGCCCCTGACACTTACTGCCTTTCTCTCAGTGTATTCACGGCATCCCTGCTTTTCAATGGGAGATGTTTCACCGTCTGCCGAGTCTTTTGCTTTCACGGGGAGTGACTTATGTGTGCAGATTTGGGACTAGTTCCTCCAGGATTTTCCAGGAGTGAATTATGTACATTTCTCGCCTGCACTCCAAGGAGTACAGGTCAAGGGATTAAAAGCGTTCTCAGCAACTGAGGTGCTTTACTGAACTTATACGTGAAGTGAGGATCCTCTGTACATTTCTAGACCTGCAATGAAAGGGGCTGTTAGTGTATAGCAATACTCCATCGTAGATAGAACAAGTGACAAAGTGGATCATCATTGGCTTGGCATCTAAGTGGTTGGCAATCTTGCTTTTTAGAACCATTTCAAAGATTTTATGATGTGGGGCATGAAAGCTATTGGTTTATAATTCTTTACTACTGCTTTATGGCCACCTCTGTGAAGAGGGGCAATATCAATTGTTTTTAGAGATTGTGGGATAACCCATGTCAAGGCTTCCTCTTCTATAGCATACACAAAGCACGCGATTGGGGTTTATTACAGTTTTTGATATACACGGAGTTTCACGAGTCAGGGCCTGGGGCAGTGTTGGGGGGGGGGGGAGGAGGAGGAAGGGGAATGTTGTCAATGGCTTTTTCAAAATCCAATGGAGTCAGGGTTATGTTAAAAAGTTTGGAGAAGTTGGCAAGACTTTGGGTCTCGTTCATAAAAATTCATTCGGATTATCTATCTAGCCTGATTAACGGCTTACTGGGCCTCCTGGAGGATCAAGGCCCGATCAATTAGACTGTTACTGCTGACCGCACGCAGTCAAACATACGAACCACAGCTCGGCTGTTCAGGCACTGATTTGAGAATGTCAACTTGTCCAGTTCCCTCTTGAAGACAGCCAGAGGTTTGATAGTATTGCCCTAATGCACGGAGGGTGAGTCGGAGACCTCTTGACACAAAGAAAACAGCTCCCGTGTGTGTCCTAGCAAGATACGGTAACCTTGCAGGGCTCTGGTGGCTAAAGCTCTCACTTCACACGGCGAGGGTCTGGGTTCGATTCCCAGCCAGAATAGAAACATTGGGCGTGTTTCTTTACACCTGTTGTCTATGTTCATCCATCAGTAAATGGGTACCTGGGTGTTAGTCGGTAGTGTGGGTCGCATCCTGGGACACTGACTTAATTTACCCGAAATGCTTAGCATAAGTGGCTTTCTATATAGTAGTATGTCATTGATGTCAGCGAGGCCTGTATACCTTGTACGTGTACTTGTAGTAAATAAAGATATTATCATTATTATTATTATTATTGACAGCTGAATGTTATATATTTTTTTAATGAGAGTTAGGTACCAGCTACGACCAAGTATCACTGACAGGATTAACAACACAACGTGTTTTCTTCTGTTTTTAGGCAACCTTCATTGTGTTATGTTCACTTGCAGGATGCCTGATACTATCCTGCCTGATACTATCCTGCCTGATACTATCTGATAAACTCGCACTTGGAAAAGAACAATTGCATCTACAAACAGCGACAAAAAAACTATTCCCATGGTAAAAATCATTTCCCTATCAGGAATAATATAGGTCCAAGGACTGAGTTAGTTTAATATCTTTATTATGCACCCCACACCATCCTGTGGGCGGTAGTCAAAACATTACAGAGGTACATAATGGGTCCAGGGACTGGGCCTCAAAGTTTTGATAGCTGAACAAGGTACAAATGTAATGAACTCACAAGTTTCAAAGGTAATGATTCATGTAAGTAAATTTTCTTACGTTTATACATGGTTGCAATCATAAACAAATTATAAAGTAATGCCAAGGACTGAAGGATTCCACTTGCTACTCTTTCCACTGAATGGTTAATTTGGCAGACGCTACGTATCCTATCAAACAAGTAACACAACCTTTTTGAATAGCCAGTGATGGGAGTTGGGGCTTATACCAAGTGAAACAAACGTATCTATACCATCTAGCAATACTTCCATAAACCCAAATTTATCTTTTGCCTTTGTCAGCAGTGAATGAGGTCACATCGCACCCAGTGAATCCACGAGGCATCGTTAATGGATCCAAGGCCACTGTACCTGCATGCGTTGCAATGTACCTGTGGTGTTTGCCCAACATTTCAGTCTGTGGATTATTGTGCAGTAAGTTCAGGATAATGACTGTGTGTCTGTTGTGGGAACCATGGATTCTCAACAGCCCAGCAAGAGCTTCGTGTGTAGGATGTGGCATTATCCTTGTTTCTATCTGTTACATATGTTAATAGTTCATCGCCCCTGCGGCATGATCTCACACCAGACTTTTTAAATTAGAAAAGTATTACAAAAATAAGAACTATTAAGAAACTCGCAGGACAGTAGGTACGTCTATAAGTCAAGAAGAAATTTTTAAGACATCCGTCATCGCATAAGCTAATGATGCTGCCTGCTAATGGTTGACTGCCTGGTCAACCAGATTGTTGCTGCTAATGGCCTAGGGGACAAAAAGGTCATCACAGCACAGTTAATCAGCTTCTCCTTTTAATCCTACAATATTTCTGATATCTGCTGGTAACAAATTTAATGTAATCTAGAACCACGGATGCTGACAGTCTCTCTGATTGTATTTATAGCATCCTTGCTTTTTCACTTGGTTTATAGTATACTTCCACCAGTATCTTTCACTCCAGTAAATGTGCTAATTGAGGCTTAGACCCAAAGCACATTTCTAGTACTTTGAGATATTCCCAGTAGTTTATGTTGTATTATGTACGGGCAGTAAACTACCTCTGTACACTTTCCAGCTCTCTCTCCTGCCTTAAAAAAGAGTAATGAACATAGAATAAGCGAAGAGGGAAGAAAAAATGATCGCAAAATAGCATCAGAATTGCTTCTCTTGTTTTAAAGGGTCTCATAATCCACACTATCATTTTCCTGGCCTTTGATCGATTTGCATTTTATGTTTTGTAATGGCAGACCACCTTACATTATAATGAGAAATTCTGAATACCCGAAACATGTTTTCAGGAGTCAACGGTCCCACGGCCCGGTCCCGGACAAGGCTTTCTGAGGGAACCTGACTGATCAATCTAGCTGTTACTGCTGGTCGCACGCAGTTTAATGTAAGAACCACAACCCAGCTGACCAGGAAATGATTGGAGAAACTTTTTCCTCTTGAGGTTTGAGAGGTTTGTTAGACTTATGCACGAAGGGAGGACCTGGGAAACATAGGCAACTATGACACTCATCGAGCCACTGTTTTTTATTGGAAATAATTTGCATCATATGCCAAGTCTCTTGCTGTCACAAGAAGTGATGTTGATGTGCAGGTTTGGCACCATTCCCTATGTGCTCAGCAGTTATGCTGCGTGCGTGCGTGCGTGTGCGTGCGTGCGTGTGTGTGTAGGGGGGATGGGGAGAGCCGCCCGCGTGTGCACTCAGTGGTGAGTAGTCTAGGTTGGATGTGGGAGTGTATTGGGTGTACTAAATTCTGAGGGACTCTGCTGAAACTCTTGAGTGCAGTTCTTACCTTCACCAACCTTGCATCTCTCATATCACAAATCACCGTCCTCTCTCCCTCTCCCTCTCGGGATTAGAAGTGAGGGGGGGGGGGAGGAGGAGCGATAGCCACTCACAGATACTTCTTATGAGGACTAAGTAGGAACGGTTTATCTTTTAGTTGTTATGCCAGCGGTTTCCTCCTCTTGTCATTATCTTTATGATATATCTGTGACCTGGAGCCAGGCTGTTGATTGCCTGGCCAACTAGGATATTGGTGTTGGCGGCCCGCTGGCCACTTGGCAGAGGTAGTATTACGTGTACACACCCACAGGTGTACTCTAACACAGTTGTTGTGTTTGCCGGGGTTGAGTGATTGCTCCTGGTTTTCATATTTAAATAATGGCCGGTTTGGAAGATTCCTGGTGTCTAGGACCCTATCACACATTCTTTAAACTGTGTAAGAAGTTTGCCTCAACACCTCTTCGTCTAGTTCCAATCACTCCACTCCCCTGAAGCTGAAGTACCTCCTAAGATTTCCAGGATTCCTTAGTTTCTTAATCTGCTAGCTATATCCCCTGACTTATCTCAAACAGAACTATCCATTATCTGGTCCCAAGTATATTATAAGTTATATTCAGGTCCGCCGTCATCCGCCTCTCTTCTAAAGTTTTCTTTCCTTTAATGTCTTCTCGCGTGCCACACTAGATTGCAAGAACATACTTTGGCAAGGAGGAGAATGGGCGTCCTGGGGTGTTTCCATAAGAACTTGTGCTTCAAGCTTCACAAAACGTCCAACTAGGGATCTTGTACAATGTAGTGAGTGAGCCCGCACATGCACATTTCAACTCAATTTCATTGCATCGCATCTTTAAGCTTTTAAGTCATGAGTAATTGAGTACACACAAACACTGCACTACAGGTAATATGTTATACTAACCATCAGTAATAATCGTTGCATCAGTAACAGCAGCTCGTTAGAACGCTGTAAAATTAAATATACACAATTAAAATAAATTTAAGAAAATTCTGTACAAATCATTGTTTACAGTATCATTAAGAATGTCACTGAAGATGCTGGGGGTAAATGGACACATCTGCAACTAATAAGACATTAACTAGGGCTTCGTTTTCCCCACTTGTAGTTTTGTCAAATCAAACGAGCGAAACGTAGTCTCAGTAAACTTATTATTTGTACGTATCCATTTACCAAACATATTGTGGATAGTGTTTCCAATAATTATAATTACTGTAAGGCTGACTGAAGTCTCTGGTGTACAAAGCGTGTAAGAGTAAGCTTGCTCACCATCTCCAACATAAGTGACGGATCACATAGTAAGGTTGCTCACCATCTCCAACATAAGTGACGGATCACATAGTAAGGTTGCTCACCATCTCCAACATAAGTGATGGATCACATAGTAAGGTTGCTCACCATCTCCAACATAAGTGATGGATCACAGAGAGGTTGCTCACCATCTCCAACATAAGTGATGGATCACAGAGTAAGGTTGCTCACCATCTCCAACATAAGTGACGGATCACATAGTAAGGTTGCTCACCATCTCCAACATAAGTGACGGATCACATAGTAAGGTTGCTCACCATCTCCAACATAAGTGACGGATCACAGAGTAAGGTTGCTCACCATCTCCAACATAAGTGACGGATCACATAGTAAGGTTGCTCACCATCTCCAACATAAGTGAGGATCACAGTAAGGTTGCTCACCATCTCCAACATAAGTGACGGATCACAGAGTAAGGTTGCTCACCATCTCCAACATAAGTGACGGATCACAGAGTAAGGTTGCTCACCATCTCCAACATAAGTGACGGATCACATAGTAAGGTTGCTCACCATCTCCAACATAAGTGACGGATCACAGAGTAAGGTTGCTCACCATCTCCAACATAAGTGACGGATCACAGAGTAAGGTTGCTCACCATCTCCAACATAAGTGACGGATCACATAGTAAGGTTGCTCACCATCTCCAACATAAGTGACGGATCACATAGTAAGGTTGCTCACCATCTCCAACATAAGTGACGGATCACAGAGTAAGGTTGCTCACCATCTCCAACATAAGTGACGGATCACAGAGTAAGGTTGCTCACCATCTCCAACATAAGTGACGGATCACATAGTAAGGTTGCTCACCATCTCCAACATAAGTGACGGATCACAGAGTAAGGTTGCTCACCATCTCCAACATAAGTGACGGATCACAGAGTAAGGTTGCTCACCATCTCCAACATAAGTGACGGATCACATAGTAAGGTTGCTCACCATCTCCAACATAAGTGACGGATCACAGAGTAAGGTTGCTCACCATCTCCAACATAAGTGACGGATCACAGAGTAAGGTTGCTCACCATCTCCAACATAAGTGACGGATCACATAGTAAGGTTGCTCACCATCTCCAACATAAGTGACGGATCACAGAGTAAGGTTGCTCACCATCTCCAACATAAGTGACGGATCACAGAGTAAGGTTGCTCACCATCTCCAACATAAGTGACGGATCACATAGTAAGGTTGCTCACCATCTCCAACATAAGTGACGGATCACAGAGTAAGGTTGCTCACCATCTCCAACATAAGTGACGGATCACAGAGTAAGGTTGCTCACCATCTCCAACATAAGTGACGGATCACATAGTAAGGTTGCTCACCATCTCCAACATAAGTGATGGATCACAGAGTAAGGTTGCTCACCATCTCCAACATAAGTGACGGATCAGAGTAAGGTTGATCACCATCTCCAACATAAGTGACGGATCACAAAAGCATTACTTTTTTATTTAATCAGTCTCTCCAAACTTTTCACTACGAGAGCCACATCGTACATTTTACACATTTTCTCGGGCTAAAGACAAAAATCAGTCTTATAAATAAATATGAATGAATGAATAAAATTTAAATGAATAACTTTTATTCGGATCCTTTTTGTAACCAGAATATGTGCAAGAAAGTTATACAATACCAACAAGATGAAAGTTAAGACATGTGCAACATCTGGGTATCTTTATTGTAGACGTTTCGCCCACCAGTGACTTTATCAATACAAATTATAGGACATAACTTCAAGACAGTAGAACTATATACAAAAGATGAGGTAATCAGTCCCTCAGTCTTGGAGTTGTACATAGTTCTACTGTCTTGAAGTTATGTCCTAGAATTTGTATTGATAAAGCCACTGGATGGCGAAACGTCTACAATAAAGATACCCAGATGTTGCACATGTGTCTTAACTTAAGAATGATATGATTCAGAACAAAAGAGAAATGTGACAATTACTAAGAAACAATACCTTGCTTACACTGAGAAATGATATATAATAAGTAAAAATGACAAACATAAGCCAATGTTGTGACAGTATAATAAATTACTGAACTGAAGATGAGAAAAGCTGACACAAGATTAATGGGAATAATGGAACTTTTTTTTTTTAATTTCAAAATAATGTTGAACTGACATTTCAAGCTTGAGGAGCCAGTTAATGAATGGATTTCAAATGTTCAAGATAAATGTGCCTGATATTTGGACTTATACTTCATTACTGAAAATGTTAATAAAGTTACATTGTACCAAAAACTGATACGAATCCACAAGCAAGTCGCTTCAAATTTGGAAACTGTTCAGGCCGTAAAGATTGATAAAATTGGACCAAATTTCCTTCTTTATACTTTTCTTTCAGTTTGTCATTTGATTGGAGATGAATAATTTCCATTTGAAACTGACTTGGAAATGTTTCACCACTGCAGTCAAATGGATTTTGAAAATTTTATTTCATCTGTTTTTCTATCAATATTAAAAATTAGTTTCTGAAATTGTTTTTGCAAGTCATTAATAATTTCAGTTGTAAATGAAGAAATTCTGCTTCACTTTCTTCATGATTTTTTCACAACATAGGAAATGAACCAAGTTAGAAACTTTCATCTGTTCCTCAAATAGCATTAATTTTTCCCTGAATGCCTTGACATGAGTGAAAAGATCACAAATCAAATTTATTTCACCTTCCAACTTCAGATTCAATTAATTCATATGACTTGTCACGTGTGCAAAAAAAAATCCAATTTAGAAAGCCAGTCAACGTTTGATAAAAGAGGTTCGGGTCGATTCTTCTCTGAGAAATTAATAAATTTTCTTTCTGAGCTGACAGAACCATGATAGAACCTTTCCACAACTAAGACATCGAACTGTTGTATAATTAGGCAAGTGTGGCATGCTGAGAGTATGTTACATTGTATGTGGCATATGTCACACACCCATATAAGCATGCCCTTCCGACCAGCAAACCAGGTGCTAAGGGTTTACCAATCAGGGACCCAGTACCTTGGTTCAACCAACCAATCACAAGGAAGCCTGCCAAGGCTGTGAAGCGACGTGGTACACTCTTGAAACAACTTTGGCAGACTTGCCTTCCCTGCTGGTCGTCGCAGTTTACAGTCTTATGCTTGCATTTGCCTCACTGAACATAACTGTACACAGGCTATATATGTCGTAAATACCAGCTTATATTTGGTGAAGGAAATATATTAATTTATTTTCTGCTGTCCCTTAGCTCGTTGCTAAGAGGTTATCGCATTACGGCAAGGTGTGCAGGCCATATCTACACCTGTATACGTACGTAATAGCAAGTCAACGAACTCAGAATCAATTTCTTTCAGAAAAATCACGAAAATGGCGATAATTAAGCCCGTGAGATGGAATGAAATTCAGTGTTGAAACAACAGGTTTCAGAACGCAAGACATATCCACATATTTTCCGCACAATGCTTACTGATGGACAACACAATGCAGAAACCTGGGCTTTGAAAATCCATCCTCACAAACTTTTGTGATTCGTCCAAGCAAACCTTTCTTCATCACAGACATGTTCTTTTTCCCATCACTTGTCACGCATTGCAGTTTATTCCACTCCAGGTTATATTCTAATATAGTTTTTTGAAATTCTATGAATATGTCTTCTCCGGTTCCTGTGTTGTGCATGCTATATACATTGATGCTAATTCTTGTGTGACTTTAAATTCATAGTCGACGCCACGGATGAATACTAGGAGTTGTGATGTGTCACATTCGATTCATCAAGTGCGAGAGAATAAAACTGAAAATATTGTGCTTTGTCTGCAATATGATGAACTATATTGTTTCTCATATCCTCAGTTCTACAGTATTTGGGGCAAGACTTAGGATTTTGAACAGATGCTTTTTCTGGGCATAACTCTCCCACTGCTTCCATCATACACTCTTTGATCACATCTCCATCGGTTAATGGCTTTCCTCGTTTAGCTAACGCATAAGCTACTTTGTAACTTGTCCTGGTTAAAGCTTCATTGTCAGTTTTCTTCTGGAAAAAAAACTTTGTTGGGAAAGTAACCTGCGTTTCATTGATTCAATTTTTTCCGAACGCTGTGTTCCTGTGACTTAGGAATAACCTGGTTTATGTTTGGTCTCATAATACCGACGTACATTGTACTCCTTCAACACTGCAACAGTTCCGTGGCATACGACACACAAGGCTTTATCACTTGATTGTACAAAGAAGTAATTTACACCCCATTCTTCATTAAACAGGCGGAACTCTCAACTATTCTTTTCATTTTTCCTTCCGTAATTGAAGGGCTTCAAGCAGGGGTTTGGAGACCCCTGGTTTGAACGAACAACACTGGATACATAAGCAACGTGCTGCTAGTCTTCAGTTTTACACTGGGAACAAAAATTAGCTATGCTGCCCTGTCATAGTCCATTACACAGGATGAGTTTCATACATCAAGTGATGAAATATGTTAACCTGAGCTGGGTAAATTCAGTAAAGTAATGAGATTACCGTAAAGTATTCAGCTAAAGTTAGAGGCTTAAACGGCTTCTTCAGAGCGTAGATAGAGTTGGCATTACAGCAAGACTCACGGAACGTGTCTGGGAGGCCGCCTACACAAGACAATGTCCCCGCTTACCTATGTCGAGAAAACTTTCATTCTGGAAACTCTTTTGAATATGAAAATGGTCAGGAAACCTGTCTCCTGCAGCCAGTCTATGCCACAAGATAAGCAACCACTGGTATACTGGTGCTGGGTATCATTAAGCAACCAGTGACATACTGGTGCTGGGTATCATTAAACAACCACTGGTATACTGGTGCTGGGTATCATTAAACAACCAGTGACATACTGGTGCTGGGTATCATTAAACAACCAGTGACATACTGGTGTTGGGTATCATTAAACAACCACTGGTATACTGGTGTTGGGTATCATTAAGCAACCAGTGACATACTGGTGCTGGGTATCATTAAACAACCAGTGACATACTGGTGCTGGGTATCATTAAACAACCACTGGTATACTGGTGCTGGGTATCATTAAACAACCAGTGACATACTGGTGCTAGGTATCATTAAACAACCAGTGACATACTGGTGTTGGGTATCATTAAACAACCACTGGTATACTGGTGCTGGGTATCATTAAACAACCAGTGACATACTGGTGCTGGGTATCATTAAACAACCACTGGTATACTGGTGCTGGGTATCATTAAACAACCAGTGACATACTGGTGCTGGGTATCATTAAACAACCACTGGTATACTGGTGCTGGGTATCATTAAGCAATCAGTGACATACTGGTGCTGGGTATCATTAAGCAATCAGTGATATACTGGTGCTGGGTATCATTAAGCAATCAGTGATATACTGGTGCTGGGTATCATTAAGCAACCACTGGTATACTGGTGCTGGGTATCATTAAGCAACCACTGGTATATTGGTGCTGGGTATCAAGCAACCACTTGTATACTGGTGCTGGGTATCATTAAACAACCACTGGTATACTGGTGCTGGGTATCAAGCAACCACTTGTATACTGGTGCTGGGTATCAAGCAACCACTGGTATATTGGTGCTGGGTATCAAGCAACCACTGGTATATTGGTGCTGGGTATCAAGCAACCACTGGTATATTGGTGCTGGGTATCAAGCAACCACTGGTATATTGGTGCTGGGTATCAAGCAACCACTGGTATATTGGTGCTGGGTATCAAGCAACCACTGGTATATTGGTGCTGGGTATCAAGCAACCACTGGTATATTGGTGCTGGGTATCAAGCAACCACTGGTATATTGGTGCTGGGTATCAAGCAACCACTGGTATATTGGTGCTGGGTATCATTAAACAACCACTGGTATACTGGTGCTGGGTATCAAGCAACCACTGGTATATTGGTGCTGGGTATCAAGCAACCACTGGTATATTGGTGCTGGGTATCAAGCAACCACTGGTATATTGGTGCTGGGTATCAAGCAACCACTGGTATATTGGTGCTGGGTATCATTAAACAACCACTGGTATACTGGTGCTGGGTATCAAGCAACCACTGGTATATTGGTGCTGGGTATCAAGCAACCACTGGTATATTGGTGCTGGGTATCAAGCAACCACTGGTATACTGGTGCTGGGTATCAAGCAACCACTGGTATACTGGTGCTGGGTATCAAGCAACCACTGGTATACTGGTGCTGGGTATCAAGCAACCACTGGTATATTGGTGCTGGGTATCAAGCAACCACTGGTATATTGGTGCTGGGTATCAAGCAACCACTGGTATATTGGTGCTGGGTATCAAGCAACCACTGGTATACTGGTGCTGGGTATCAAGCAACCACTGGTATACTGGTGATGGGTATCAAGCAACCACTGGCACACTAATGCTAGGTTTCTACCTGGTTAAACAACAAAGTGTTACGTTGTGTACAGGTATTGACTGAAAAAGTTGACTGAAAGAACGTCCAACCTATTTTTTTTTTTTGCAACAGCAAAATACGGACCCTTTCATTTATTGCCTGTGCTTTACCTGAGACTGGTTTCGCCAAATTTACTACCTCCCCACCCCTCAAGCTCGGCTTGGAGCCCAGCTTTCCTATAACGATAGGTTTATTTGCGTCTTCTTGGTAGCGGGAATGAATGATAAGGCTTCTGAGGCTTCTTACTTTATTTGCAGTATGGGTACACAGGCTGTGTGTGTTGTGGCCATGGCCCATGTGGGCCATGCGCCTTGCGAGAGAGAGGGAGTAGGCCTGTTGCTCTAGTGAAGGCCGCTGAGTGAGTGAGGGAGAGACAAGGTGTCGCAGACTGACGTGGGTAGGCCTACAGAAGGCAGCACTGGAGTGCCGCGAAATATGAACTCAGCTGGCAGACAGCATGGCTGTCTATGCAGACATTATGGCTGTCTACATCGCTCGGCCACCTATCCATGGTCGACTCTGATCATGACTTGCAGTAAAAAAAAACTCTTGTCACTCTCTCTCGCAAGAACAGGTCACAGAACACGAAAGAAAAACATATACATAAACATATGGACATGGAAAAAAAAAACTTCCTCCAGAGAGGGAAGAAAAAAAGGTGTGCTTCGTGGTCTAAGGCAGTGAGCGTCGATGCAGCACTGCACGCCTTCCTGCGTCTGAACACATACTGCAACACGGGAGACAAGCTGCGGCTGAGCTGTGACGTAACAGGGTACGGTCTCCTCTGGGACGGTGAAGCAGACATCGTAGTAGTCGCTGCAGGGTTCACTCAACCTGGGGCACAACCTGCTGGTGCCCTCGAGTGAGGCGTCGTCAGTAGTCGCAACTGGGAAGGACTTCTGCTGGCAAGCAACTCGGGACATTCCTCGACTAGACCACCACAACCCAGGTGATGCGGCACTTGAAGGAAGCTTGATCTTCAGTTCTCATGGCGTCCTTAGCATCTAAGGTGTACAACTCAAGGGACTTCAAGCAATCCCAGCAGATCAATGGTTTCTACGTTTTCTAACTCAGAAATCTCTCCTTTCTTGAAGGGGGCACTTAGTATACAGCAGTATTCCAGCATAGAGAGAACAAGTGACTTGAGTTTCATCACTGGCTCAGTATCTCTGCTTTGAATGTTTTGGTTATCCAGCTTATCATTTTCCTCACAGAAGTGATAACACTGTTGTGATCCTTGAATGTGAGATCCCCTTACATTGTCGCTCCCAAGTCCCGCACATGGAACTTTCCCTTTACTGAATTATTCGAGCTTGTGTTATACAACATTTCAATCTTTACTTCCTCCATTCTTACACTAAGTGGAAGGATACTACATCAATCATAGCACAGTATATTAGTAATTCCCACAATCTGCAGATGTATTTTGCGCCTCTATTTGAGGAAAGTGACTTAGTGGCATCTGACTTAGCCTCGGCCTTGGTGCTACTGAGACTGAAACTCGTCCTCACTGAACCTCATTTATATTATAGGGATGGGACGATACCCAAATTCTGGCCGATACAGAAACCCAGTTTTCGGCTGATACAGTTATTTTTCTAATATTTTTATTTTTAAAATTATAATGACTATGTTTAATATATAAGGGAATGCTTATTGCACAATGGGTATTAAATAACACAGGAAGATTAAAAATTAAAAAAAATAATTTCTTTAAGATGATAATGTTATTACTCATTACCTGGTCCGTTGTTAGTTACTGGTTGTCAAAAGCACTTGTCGACAGTGAGTGTGTACTAGGTGAGTACACACACACACACACAAAGGCAAAGGACCCAGGAAAATAAGGAGAGCAGCCGTAGAGCCAGAAACGAATATGCACAGGTAAGAAGGGAGGCCCAACGACAGTACGAGAATGACGTAGCAGGGAAAGCCAAATCTGACTCGAAACTGTTGTACAGCCACATCAGGAGAACAATAGTCAAGGACCAGGTGATCAGGCTAAGGAAGGAAGGAGGAGAGATCACAAGAAATGACCGCGAAGTATGCGAGGAACTCAACAGGAGATTCAAAGAAGTGTTCACCGAGGAGACAGAAGGGACTCCAGAAAGACAGAGAGGAGGGGTACACCACCAAGTGTTGAACACAATACACGCAACCGAGGAAGAAGTGAAGAGGCTGCTGAGTGAGCTAGATACCTCAAAGGCGACGGGCCGGATCACATATCTCCATGGGTCCTCGGAGAGGGAGCTGAGGCACTTTGTGTACCCCTAACAACAATATTCAACACATCTATCGAAACAGGGAGACTACCTGAGGTATGGAAGACAGCAAATGTAGTCCCAATCTTTACAAAAGGAGACAGACATGAAGCACTTGACTACAGAACAGTGTCACTGACATGTATAGTATGCAAAGTCATGGAGAAGATTATCAAGAGAAGAGTGGTGGAACACCTACAAAGGAATGAGCTTATCAACGGCAGTCAACAGGGTTTCAGGGACGGGAAATCCTGTGTCACAAACCTACTGGAGTTCTATGACAGGGTGACAGCAGTAAGACAAGAGAGGGGTAGGTGGATTGCATTTTCTTGAACTGTAAGAAGGCGTTTGACATGGTTCCACACAAGAGATTAGTCCAAAAGCTGGAGGACCAGGCAGGGATAACAGGGAAGTCACTCCAATGGATCAGGGAATACCTGTCAGGAAGACAGCAGCGAGTCATGGTTCGTGGCGAGGTGTCAAGAGTGGGCGTCTGTGACGAGTGGGGTTCCACAGGGGTCAGTCCTAGGACCGGTGCTGTTTCTGGTATTTGTAAATGACATGACGGAAGGAATAACCTCCGAAGTGTCCCAGTTCGCAGATGATGTGAAGTTGATGAGAAGGATTCAATCGGACGAGGACCAGACAGAACTACAAAGGGATCTGGACATTCTGCAGGACTGGTCCAGGAATTGGTTCCTGGAGTTTAACCCCACCAAGTGCAAAGTCATGAAAATTGGGAAGGGCAAAGAATACCGCAGACGGAGTACAGTCTAGGGGGCCAGAGACTACAAACCTCACCCAAGGAAAAAGATCTTGGGGTGAGTATAACACCAGGCACATCTCCTGAGGCGCACATCAACCAAATAACTGCTGCAGCATACGGGCGCCTTGCAAACCTAAGAACAGCATTTCGACATCTTAATAAGGAATCGTTCAGAACCCTGTACACTGTGTACGTTAGGCCCATACTGGAGTACGCAGCACCAGTTTGGAACCCTGCAACCACAACTAGGTGAGTACAACTAGGCGAGTACACGCACGCACGCGCAGAAATCACGAAAGCTCATCGAAGTTCACTATTTTTCACAGTGGCTGTTTTGTATAGTGTGATATCACCTGTTTACTGTGATCTTATTGCATATAGATTTACCTTCTTGATCTTTTGATAAGTATTTCCAGTAAAAACTCGCGTTAACGAGGTCAAGCGTTATTATGACAACGTTGTTATCGGTGAAAACATCTGGTGTAAGATGGTGTCGTTCTCTTGGCTGGTAGAGGTCGTTATACACTGTTTTCATCTTTCTAACTCAAGCAAATTTCAAAACCAATCTAACTATTATGACTTAATTAACGATTTTCACTGAAAGCTGACAGAAAAAATATGGAAACTTACCTGGCCTTGACAACTTCCTCTTGATACCTCCCGTCAAAACAAGATAAGTTCAAACAACAAGTTGACAACTCCGGAAAGTGAACAGCAGCTAGGTTACTGTAACACAGCTCAACTGTAGACATCTCCAAGCTCACTTTACACAGGTCAGCTTGCACAAGCAACTCCAAGCTTACTGTTACACAGCAGCAGTCCTACATACAGTTCACTAGCCTGGAGCATCTCACCTTATTCAGAAACATCTTAATAAAATACTCGCTATGTTAATTACCTAACCATTTACTTCACATGTTTAGAGTAATAAAAATACGCGGGGTGGGGGGGGAAAGAGTGTGTTGTAAACACCTAAGTACCTGGTGTTTACATACAACCATTCTTATCACTTAACACAAAACAACCTCCACCGATCACTTACTAATGAATCCTTCTACAAGGTTATTTCTTCTTAAACCACACTGACAATCTTCAGCTGACATCGATGGCACCCAACTTTACCAAAATACGTCATCACAAAAAAATCCGAATATCCAGAGTTTATTCAAAATGTGAACTGGGCCACAGCAGCAGCCTCTAGCAAGTTATATTTTGATGCTGTTCGTGTGCTCAATTATGGAGTGGTAACAGTGACTACCTGGAAACCCCAGATCAGTGGTTCGAGTCCACAGTGTTCCCGTACAGTCCTTTTCTTCGTTCACACACACACACACACACACACATACATACATACACACACACACACACACACACACACACACACACACACACACACACACACATACACACACATACACACACACATTTACTATACACAAAAATGTTGCCTGTGTCGAACCTATTTTTTTAGGTGTCTAATTAGTAATCCAGAGGCACCCTTGATGAATTAAAAATTCAAGATGGTTGTCAGGCGCACACTGGTTACCTGTGAGTTTATACATACCAGCATGAATATTGAGCATTTTTATAAAAAAAATTGTCAAAGAGATCATTTTTTAGGTTCTAATCATGAAAGGTCAGTATATGAGAGACAAGATGGCTACTGATTTATATGAGAGGCAAGATGGCTACTGATTTATATGAGAGGCAAGATGGCTACTGATTTATATGAGAGGCAAGATGGCTACTGATTTATATGAGAGGCAAGATGGCTACTGATTTATATGAGACAAGATGGCTACTGATTTATATGAGAGGCAAGATGGCTACTGATTTATATGAGAGGCAAGATGGCTACTGATTTATATGAGAGGCAAGATGGCTACTGATTTATATGAGACAAGATGGCTACTGATTTATATGAGAGGCAAGATGGCTACTGATTTATATGAGAGGCAAGATGGCTACTGATTTATATGAGAGGCAAGATGGCTACTGATTTATATGAGAGGCAAGATGGCTACTGATTTATATGAGACAAGATGGCTACTGATTTATATGAGGCAAGATGGCTACTGATTTATATGAGGCAAGATGGCTACTGATTTATATGAGGCAAGATGGCTACTGATTTAGTTGCACTACTATCAGTAAGGCGTGACGACATGCTTTGCTTCAAATCCAGACACTTTTTTAAATAAAAGTATGATATTTTTTATTTTTTTAAAAATTAGGTAAAGTAAGATAATAAAGTGCTGTGATTTTTTTGTCTTGACAGTAAAATAAATCTTTCTTGATTTTAGAAATAAATGAATGCCTTCACATTAGTTCTTCAAATGCAGTACTGATCCATTAAGAATATGCTGAGTATATGTGTAGCATCTCACATCAGAACCATTATTGGTGCCAGTCAACAGTCAAATACTACAAAAGCTGTTTTTTCAACCACATCGCCAGACCCGGCAGGAAAATGAGTCAAAATGTGAACCTTCACCACTGAAAAAAAAAAAAACACTTCTAGAGTAAAATTCTTTCAATTTAAATTGCACTGTGTACTCTGTGGGGAGATGTTTTCACTGACATGACCCACGTAATCCTTCCTGGTGACATTCATGTCTCTCTAGAACGACAAGCCGAGAAAATGTACTTTTTCAGAGATACAATTTTTTAATGTTTGTAGTGAAGGAAAGGATGAATGGAAACCAAGTTCAGGTAAGACTTGGTTATTTACATGCAGCATATGCCAGGTACCATGACTTTATGAAGGAAATTCATGGCTGGCAGAAGAAAAGTTGAAGGTGACACCAACCATAAACACTTGTACATTAGATAAACACAACACTGATAAGTCAAAGATTTTGATTTCAATAAATAACAAAAAAGGCACAATACCGTGACTGGAACAATACACAAATATCCCACATATAGGAGAGAGCAGCTTACCACGACGTTTCGGTCCGACTTGGACCATTTACAAAGTCACACTGTGACTACCAGTGTGACTTTATAAATGGTCCAAGTCGGAGCGAAACATCGTGGTATGCTGCTCTCTCCTATGTGAGGGTTATTTGTGTATTTTGATTTCAAGAGAGGCCCGTCAAGTTTATTCATCACATGGTGCCAGATCAACCAGGCTGTGATGGATATGTGGGGCAGCGGGCCTCCAGCAGCAACAGCCTGGTTGACCAGGCAAGCACCAGACGAGCCTGGCCCATGGCCGGGCTCAGAGTAGATAAACTCTCGAAACTCTTCAAAGGTATATCTTCAAAGGTGGTGGTAAAAAAAAATCACAAAAATATCTTACGTCTACAGAAGCATGTTGATGACAAATTAATGTTTATCTGAAACTGTGCCTCTTGGCTCAGATTAACTGAAGAGGAGGAGGAGGATACACTAAGAATATTAGTAAAAAAAAAATTCTACGAGTGCGCTCAGATTTATTAAAGAGGAAGATATATTGGCTAAGAATATTAGTATAAGAAAATTTGTACGCGTGTATATATTTGATGTCCAATAAAAAACAAATACATCAGTTTAGACAAGATCTGCGCTGATGCTGTTCTGTAGAATTACTCTCACTTTTATAAAATACAAAACCCGCACACAGGAGAGTGAAACTTAGGACTACATTTCGGTCTGACTTGGACCACTACATACTGACACACAAGTGCGAAGGGAAAAAAGCCAGTATATACATGAGAGGGGGCGGGGCCTTGGAGAACGAGAGGTGGTAGTAGTATAATGGTGGTAACAAAAAAGCACAATACTGTGACTGGAACAATACACAAATAACCCGCACATAGAAGAGAGGAGCTTATCACGACGTTTCGGTCCGACTTGGACCATTTACAAAGTCACATGCAATCCGTGGTTTTAGCCCAATACTATGCAGAGAGACGACAACCACAGTTTTGTTGAAGCCCGCAAGTTGAGAACGTTCACTAGTTAACATAGATGCCATAGTTAATAAACACAGACCTAGTTTAACAACTGTTGTTCGCTCATGCGCTCACTGGTTGTGATATGTGTTACTGAGGCATAGATAAAACAGGCTCTAAAGGCTCTTGAAGTAGAAAAAGAGCTGAAAAGTTTAGAAGAGCACTCACCAGACATGAAAGATGTTATTCACTTATCAACAGCTAGATATGAGATGTGATACTGGAGAAGCAATAGGTCTCAAGGCCAGAACGAAAAGGTGCAAGAGTTTTGTCAAAGCTTACAACCTTCCCTTCTGACTGCTCAGACATTAATGAAAATGCGAAGGGACTAGTTTTCAAGCTCTGGATAAGGAACCTAGAGACCTAGATTCTTTATGATTTGGGTGGGAAAAGGATGAGCATACTAAGGCTCTGTGGCGTCCAATTATCTCAGCATCTTCGGGTTGCACCACCAGAGGTCCTGAAATTGATCCACTACAGCCGCAGTAGTAATCAGCCCTGCCTATCTCTTACATGTGAATGTACACCTGCTAATCTTCCTTGCTCTCTGCTATGCAAATATGAAGGATCTGACAGTTTAGAGTTTAAACCATATTACAACGGAGTCTAGAGGTTGCAGAAGATGAGAGATTAGATTTTGCCGCCGAAGCGGTTACTTTATTGTGAACCCCATATCCATCCTGTGGACGGTAGCGCAAGAGAATATGGATACACAAAAGGCCTAGGAATTAGACCTTAAAAGGGTTTACTGAAGTATATCTGGATTTATATCTACAGCTCACTTATGTTGAAAGTAAATTCAGGAAATATTTGGTATCTTCTTTTCATTAATAAAATATCTTTACATATCACATACGAGAAAGCTTATGATAACGATGACATTATGGAGGATTTAGGTGAATTTAGTTAGTATTTTAGTAATTAGTGTTAGGGAAAAGGTTTATTATTAGTATGCAAGTAAAAGCCTAGCGTTTGATCGTTTTTTTTTTTCTCAAGATATTGCTTTGGTATTAAAAGAAATATTTTCAGCTGTGAGCAAGGTATTATCTGTACTATTTTAGATGAAAGTTATTGTGTGGATGATCAACAGTGTAATGGTAACAAGTGACTCTCACATATGCTGCGCTCTTTACAAACTGTATTATCCACTTGAGTAGCATCTGTATGTACACGGTACCATGTTTAATGTTTTCTAAATTAGACCCAAAGTAAATTGATGCCTAATGAACCTATAAATGTTGTGTGGCTCACTCTTTTCCCTAGGTAATGCAAAGGACGCTGGTAAGGTGTCTTACAGTGCCCTGTAACTATTATTTTATGGTAAAGATCGCGGCCGTCTTGGATATCAGATTTATACATCATTCCAACATCCCTCTCAGCATGAAAGTACGAAAGGCGACTTCCTTGACCTAAAACTCAATAAGATAATCAATATTCATGTTGATCTACGTGTGTTTGAGTATTGAAGGATGATGGGCGACCACCTTGGTAGTCATCTCCGACTTTTCAAATTTCTCCAGAGTGACAGTGACATCCGTTAGATTATCAATCAAGACACCTCAAAGATTCAGTATCAGCCAAGAACAATAAAACACCATAATGTTCCAGATTTACCCATCTTCCACCAGACTTGCTGTATATATTTACCCACAAGTGCATGCCATCACAATTAGGAATAAATAGTCTTTTACAAATAATTTATCGAAGACCAGCGACCTAATGAATATTTCCTAACTAAAACCTATTATTTTGTAACAGAAGCTCAATTAACATTTAAATGGTTCAATTATGTAAATGTATGAAGGAGCGGTGTATTAGCTTTGGCTGCAGGTTAGAAAAGCGTCGCTCAATATGCACAGCTCCCTGCGAATTTTATCTGCTTCAAAACGTGACACCTTGGCATGACCCCAATCCTGACCCAAGCCATAAGGCAACGCATTTTTTATTAAGAAAAACAAATGTGGCGTGGGACTTGTGTCAATCTGTTCATTAAGTTAAATGATATACTACTGTTATTTAGTCTCACAAATAAATTACATTTTTTAAAACTATTAAATATAATCATACATGAACACATTCGGTTGTTGATGCTGGTTTATTTGTTAGGGTGTTGTCAAAGACGAGTCGTACAGTGACGGGTGTTTGTCACAAGACGAGTCGTACAGTGACGGGTGTTTGTCACAAGACGAGTCGTACAGTGACGGGTGTTTGTCACAAGACGAGTCGTACAGTGATGGGAGCATCTTTACCTTCAATATACATTTGATGAGTTAGCAGAGTTTTTCTACTCCCGGAGCCCGGCCATGGGCCAGGCTAGTCTGGTGTTTGCCTGGTCAACCAGGCTGCTGTTCCTGGTGGCCCGCTGCCCCACATATCAGTTACAGCCTAGTTGATCAGACACCACCAGGTGAGGGCGCAGCAAGGTGGTGTGTAAGGACATGCGAGAGGGTGGTCAGTGTTCTTGGTGGGCCACGGCAGCAGCGACCACTGGCTCACCTGTGCTCAACAATCTGCTACACCTTTGATGGGTTTTCTACAGTTTTCCTACACTCGAAGCCCGGCCTTGGGCAAGGCTTGTCTGATCAACCACGATGTTACAGCTGGCGGCCCGCTGGTCCTTATATCCGTCACAGCTTGGATGATCCGATACTTGGTAAGAAAAATTGTCTTGCTTCCTCTTAGAGACTTCTACACCTATTGCAGCAGTGTTTCTGATATCTTCGGCAAGATCTTTAAAAGTCTGGAACCACATATGTTGATACAGTCTCTCTTATTGTGCCCACATCACTGGGTTTATTCTACACATTCTCCCACCTCTCTCCCTCCAGTATGTTGTTATGGCAGTGTGTAGATTTGGGACAAGGTCCTCAGGTACTTTTCCCGTATATACTATTACCATGCATCTCTCTCTCTCTAGCGAGTAAATATTTAGGACTTAGTGGTATTCCCAGTAATTTAAATTCTTTATTGGCTCTGTGCTGGCCGTAAATGATCTTTGAATATGTTCCATCTCTGATCTCTCTCATGCCCTGAATGGAGCCGATGGGTGAGCCAGGAGCACCACTACCACAAAGTGGGTGAGCCAGGAGCACCACTACCACAAAGTGGGTGAGCCAAGAGCACCACTACCACAAAGGTGGGTGAGCCAGGAGCACCACTACCATGAGGTGGGTGAGCCAGGAGCACCACCACCACAAGGTGGGTGAGCCAGGAGCACCACCACAAGGTGGGTGAGCCAGGAGCACCACCACAAGGTGAGTGAGCCAGGAGCACCACCACAAGGTGGGTGAGCCAGGAGCACCACCACAAGGTGGGTGAGCCAGGAGCACCACCACAAGGTGGGTGAACCAGGAGCACCACCACGAGGTGAGTGAGCCGCCGCCAGCAGCAGCCTCGACACTTCTAACAATGAAACAAAGTTGCAGTCGTGCGAGATATGACTTAAGATATTTTATATCAACGTTTATTACTTCTCAAAACTTGGGTCGCATCACAGCTTAAACGAGTGAAAGAGGAAAGGGGAAGGGAAGGGAGGAAGGAAGGTGTGATGGAGAGGAAAGAAAACGGGTATGGGAGAAAGAGGAAGGGAGTGGAGATAAAAAGAGAACGATGGGGTGGGGTTGATAAATGGGAGTAGAAGGCTGACTATCATACAATATATAAGGAATATGAGGGGAAAGGGACGACTTTCATAGCCCCATAGATAAGCACGGGCCATAGACTCGGAGGCGTAACATGCACTGCTGCCTCCACGATTTTCTTGGTATCTTTTTGATGGAGGCGCGTTCAGCGGCCCCTTGCCCATACCTACGTCCTTCGCTGGGTAAAATGTTGTCTGTACACATTCACTGGCGATATAAAGAACTCAGAAATACGTTTTAAAAACATAACAGAACCAAAGACTCATCAAATACCTTAAAAATGACTAAATGTAAGAAATCAAATGCAATTGAATATAAAAATCATGCACTTATTAATTCCAAAAGTGACACAAAGTGTACCATTACAGATAAGAGCCTTCCGACACGCATTTTCCACCAAGTATACCAAAACAAGTATATTAATCTTCCGCTTAAATTAACTACAAAAACAGCATTCCAAGTCGCATAACCTGAATCAACAAATATTAAAAATGAAAAACAAACTGATGGATGTGTACACAAGACCACTAATACAGTCGCCTCTCTTCTTCTTAACAATTCTTCACCCACAAATCTTAAGATATTTGTTACCTTAGGTATGTGGATAAATAATGGGACTCCTACATTACAAATTAAACCTAATAGTTTAACATCATTAGAGTTAACTTATAATAGTGAATTTCACTGATAATTATAAATTCTCTGCCATTCTTTAATGCGCATAACTCATAATGGTAACACACTAGAGAAGCCATTAAACATATTTTACCATCAAAGAGGAAGGTATTAGTGGACAATCTTACTGGATTCCACGCTACACTGATTTATTCCTACATGACAACGTTGATAAACTAAAAAAAAAAAAAAAAATGTAATAAAACCTGGGTTTCTATTCCCCAGCATTAAATTACAAAAGTCGAATATCATAGTTATAAATATGACTTCGCATATTTATAACTCAGTTACTACTGAGTAGCACATTTTCCAATGTAAACAGACTGACAGATGGTGTAATTGTCATGCTAAGACAATGTTACAAATACATCTGGCACTTCGGCGTATTTACACACTGATCAAACTATCTTGTGTGTCAAGTAGGCAGTAAGCTTCAAGGCAATGTTATTTGTCTACGTGCTTATATTCTTCTTACCGGTAAATACAGTGAGAGACAATATATGAGACTGCAGAATGTCAAGGTATCTTATAAACAACATTCCAGAAATTCTTAACAAATGTCCACAATTAATAACGGTATAGCAAAGTTCACATTTTTTAACAATTACAGCCTAGTTACTGGGCCTTTGTGAATCTATGTACTTTCTTGCTCAGTTTGTGTCTACAGGAAGGAAATAAACTGTGCAATAAATCAGCCGCTACCGTCTACGGCAAGAATTTAATGTGTGCAATATACCAGACGCTTGAGGAGGAAAAAAATACTTTAAGTATTACAATGACAACAATGGAATGTAGTTGCTATAGCTTCTGAGTCAAGCGAAGTTGCTGCTTGTAACATTTTTCACAAGCTAAGTTACATAAGAAACCTACCCGCCACAACTGCAGTAGCCGCTCTAAGTGATAACTGCAATAACAGTCATAACCATCTAAAACTCTGGCGAAAATAAACCAGCGTTTTTTCCACAATTTCCTGTGGTCTAAACACACCTTTACCGCAGGCTGCTTTATTTTGTGGTACCGTCAGCAGGCAGGTTCCTAAACCATGAAGCACAAAGTTCATGACATAACAGTCATGCTTGTCAAGTGAATAACTTTTTAAGAAAAGTAATTAGTAAAAACACCGCAATAAAGCTCAAACTAGGCGAGGGTATATCCAGGTGTGATCATAGGAAATCAGCTCCATTTTCTGAGATCGAGAACCCTTCACCAACGACAAGGGACCCCTCCCCGTTGAAGGGCCACAACTAAAAAGGAGACATGTAGGAAGGAAGAGATGGTAAGGCGACAGGAGTGAAATTACCAACGAGGAAAGAGGTAAGGAGGGTATTGCATGGCAGCTCACCTATCATCTGGGTAAATGGTGCCCCTTCAACGCATAAAGTTTTCACCAAGTACCATAAAATCTAAAACTCATTACTGTTTTGCAATCAACTCATACTGCACACACACTTACCAACATATCATCAATCATATCGCCAGAAATACACACAAATCTTATGTCAGCGATATATAAAAGATTAACAAACCTCTGAATAACATTCAGGAACTTGAATAAAAAATCCCTCAGAACCTTATATACGACATAATACGCCAATCACTGAGTACGCAGCCCCAGCATGGAGCCCACACCTGATAAACCACATGAAGTTTGAAAAGATACAAAGGGAGACATGATTACGACATACAAAATCTCAAGAGGAATTGATAGGGCAGATAAGGACAGGCTGTTTGAATTAAGAGAATAAGGATCAAGGGGGAAGACAGGTGGAAGCTGAAGACAGGGTTGAAAAGAGGAAAGACTTGGATGAGGCAGTGGTAGAGGCAAACGTAACACACAGCTTCAAGAGAAGATATTATAAGACTCGAGGCCAGGAATCAGCGATACCGATCGAAGAAGTCTAGGAGGCAGGGCCAGCAGTAAAGTCTCAACTCCCCTTCCCCCGCTCGCAAACAACTCAGTGAGTACACACATTACAGTGCTACTGGATGGGGATAAACAACAAACAAGAGCTGACGGGATAGCACACTTGGTTTTAAAAGGACCGTGCAGGTCCTTATCAGAACCAACCTACCCAGCATTCTCCACCTCACTCCATCCTATACTCACGTACTTTTCACCCAGGTAGATCTGTTTGTGACTTGATAAAGCCCACTGCGTGGGCGAAACGTTGTCAATAAAGGATCACATTATACTGTTTGTGTGTTTATTTTCCATTGTGTGGGTATTTCATCCCATTTATTTGCACTATCCTCACGCTTCATTCCACCTGCCGCCCGCCAGTATATATGATCCTTTCTCAGATGTATCTACAATCTTGTTTGGGTTAGTTCAAAGCAAACTTTCAGCAGTGATATATGAGTATCTTCTTCAAGGTTCTGGGACCTTGATGAACCAGCACGAAAATGTTTTCTAATGTGTGTTAGTGTTTGCTAGCATGTCTTCTTCAACATTTCTGGTATCCTTGGAGGAACAAACTTCTCAATAAAATAAGGGATTCATGATCACAAAATTACCTCTCCACATCATCTTTGTCCAGTGTTGTAATCACTTTTATTCGACTAAAGCAGCTTGCCACACAAGCCAAACGTTTCGACAACATACCTTAAAGTGTTGCACATGCATTCTGCTCAACTTGTTGGTAAAACATTAATATGAAAAATAACATAAATCGCAGTCTCTTATTCACAAAAACATTCCTTAGGATACCTGAAGTAAGTTTCCGGGAATCAATACCCCTGCGGCCAGGTCCCATACCAGGCCTCTTGGTGGATCAAGGCCTGATCAACTAGACTGTTATTGTTGGCCGCATGCAGCCCAACATACGAACCACATCCTGGCTGGTCAGGCACTGATTTGAAGAACTTGTCCAGCTCCCTCTTGAAGACCGCCAGAGGTTTATACATGGAAGGCGTTGAAGAGTCGGGAACCTCTGGGACTCATCGAGCTCTCTCTGTGTACTCGTTGCAACCTTGCTTTTTAGTGGAGTTATTTTACACCGTTTACCAAGTGTTTTGTTATATGGAGTGATGTCGGTGTTCAGGTTTGGGATCAGTCCATCCAGGATTTTCCAGGAGTAATTTATGTACCTTTCTTGCCTACGTTCCAAAGTATACACTATACAACTAAAGTTACTTCAGCCGTTCTCAGTAGTTCAGATGCTTGATTGGGTGTACACGAGCAGTGAAAGGTCTCTGTACCTTTCCCATCTCAATCTCGCCAGTATTCAGGCCTGGAGAGAACAAGAGACTTCAAGAATATCATCGTTGGGTCAATATCTCTTATCTTGAAAGTTCTAGCTATCCAGCCTGTCACTTTCCTTGTGGTGGCAATTCCAACATCGTGATCCTTAAATGTGAGATCTTTCGACATCACTACTCCTATATCTCGCACATAGGACTTTTGCTGTATTGGATGATTTGAGTTTGTCCTGTACTCCATTAGTCTTTATTTTCTCTAGGTATTACATTTGCCCTTTTCCACTTGTCTGGCACTATGCCAGTTTGTAGTGATATATTGAAAAGATCCTCTTTACATTCCTTTAAAACTCTTGCAAACAGTTCATCAGGGCCTGGGGATTTGTTAGGTTTTAATTTTATTTTTCCATTGCGGAGCAATTGAAATTTGTCCTCGTTAACCATCATAGTGTTGTCGGAGGTCCACTGGAAGACTTAATTTATATCTGCCTGAAGATTCGTTGTCTTCGACGGATGCCCCTCTCAGATTCTGGTGTCACCAGTAAAGGATGTTAGGGTACTATGATTTATGTTCTTTAAAGTCAGATATATGAACGAGAAAGAGAAGTGGAAGGAGTAAGGTACCTTGAGGAACCGAGCTTCTCACCGTGCCAGCCTCCTCCTCCTTCACTGTTTACTACTATGTTCTGGGTTCTATTTGTTAAGAAATTAAATATCCATCTGCCCACTTTTTCCAGCTATTCCTCTTGCAGGTATTTTGTGCGCTATCACACCATGGCTGAACTTGTCGAACGCTTTTGCAAAATCAGTGTCGAGACATATGGACGAGTCTCCTCACACCCACTGCCCCTGTTAACCTTCAGTAAAAAACAGTCCCTGGGAGTTAGTCGATCGTTGTGGGTCGCATCCTGGGGAATGGTTAAGTACTACAAACTACTGAGAAACTCGAATGTCTCTCAAATGACCTTATGATGCACTATCTGTGCCCAAAGTACACAACAAATCTGTGCCGGATCAGCCGGGCTGTGGTTCGTACATTGGACTACGTGCGGCCAGCAGTAACAGCCTAGATGATCAGGCCCTGATCCACTGGTCATGGAGCAGGCCGCGAGGGCGTTGATCCCCGGAATACCCTCCAGGTAGGTAGACTACATCAGCATTTAGCTTGTCGTCCAGAGTATCCAGGACTCCATCATAATAATCTACCATTTGTGTTTCTGTGAAAACCTCACTTATATACATGTAGTTAATTTTGTTTTTCTTTATTTTTAAACCCTAAACGTTGCATCAACATAGCACAGGAGAACTGCAGCAGGGCTACTGACCCATGCTAGGCAGGTCTTTCTCAAACCCCACCTTCGTCACTCGTATTACTGACCAACCTGTTTTAAAGCTACACTTACCGTTAATTTCGATGGCTCTACCCAGCAAATGTTTGAATCACTAATATATAAGTTTACTGCTAGACAAGTATTTTCCTATATCCTTTCTAAATCTAAATTCATCCAACTTAAATCAATTTCTTAGACGGAAGAGTTTTTGTTAGTACCTCTGGTATTATAAATATTGGTACATTTATTACGGCTATGTTTGGCTCTCCAAGGGCATTATCAAGTCAATATTGGCTTGACATAGCTGCTTGAGAGCGAACCAACCGTAATGTCTCCTTAGTAACTCTTGTGTTCTTTTAACTAATATTTCAGGTAGTGTTCCATCTCATAATTTGGTGCTTGATTTACATATATGTATGTTGTCTCCCGTGCTGCTTGCACTCTATACTGTGTCATCTTCAATGCAGAGCTGTGACAACAGTTGTGTTTCACTGCCACGGAGCTTCTTCGTACCACCTCTTGTCTTTTAGTGACTACATTTTTTCTCTTCTTTTACTATGTCTTTATGAATAAAAAAATATCAACCGCCACTACCAGCTACCACCATTTAGGCAGCAACAACAACCACCCTTCTTTCTACCACCACGCCCACGTCACTGTCGACCTCGCCACCTGCAGATCAATAGTGCCAGAGGTAAATATGAGGTTCGTGACAACTGATGACCTCACACAACTTCAATTATATAAAAAAATCGACAACCTGAGAACAGTTTTATTTTATAAGCTCGTGCAACCAAGCTAATTATATTTCAATAGTAATATAAATCCAAGATTGCAGGTATGTCATGAAGCGCTTAACCCACGTAAGTGATTCAACGCTATACCATTGACCTTTGTACCTTTGAAGAGTTTCGAGAGTTTCACTATTCTCGAAGCCCGGCCATGGGCCAGGCTCGTCTGGTGCTTGCCTGGTCAACCAGGTTGTTGCTGCTGGAGACCCGCTGCCCCACATACCCATCACAGCCTGGTTGATCTGGCACCTGGTGAAGATACTTGTCCAGTTTCCTCTTGAAGGCTTCTACACTGGTTCCAGCCGTGTTTCTGATATCTTCTGGTAAGATGTTGAATAGTCTGGGACCCCGGATGTTGATACAGTGCTCCCTTATTGTCCCCACCGCACACTAAAACACTTTCACTGGTCATCCTCACAGCACATCAAAACACTTTCACTGGTCATCCTCACAGCACACCAAAACACTTTCACTGGTCATCCTCACAGCACACCAAAACACTTTCACTGGTCATCCTCACAGCACATCAAAACACTTTCACTGGTCATCCTCACAGCACATCAAAACACTTGCACTGGTCATCCTCACAGCACACTAAAACACTTTCACTGGTCATCCTCACAGCACATCAAAACACTTTCACTGGTCATCCTCACAGCACATCAAAACACTTTCACTGGTCATCCTCACAGCACATCAAAACACTTGCACTGGTCATCCTCACAGCACATCAAAACACTTGCACTGGTCATCCTCACAGCACATCAAAACACTTTCACTGGTCATCCTCACAGCACATCAAAACACTTTCACTGGTCATCCTCACAGCACATCAAAACACTTGCACTGGTCATCCTCACAGCACATCAAAACACTTTCACTGGTCATCCTCACAGCACATCAAAACACTTTCACTGGTCATCCTCACAGCACATCAAAACACTTTCACTGGTCATCCTCACAGCACAACAAAACACTTTCACTGGTCATCCTCACAGCACACCAAAACACTTTCACTGGTCATCCTCACAGCACATCAAAACACTTTCACTGGTTATCCTTACAGCACATCAAAACACTTTCACTGGTCATCCTCACAGCACACCAAAACACTTTCACTGGTCATCCTCACAGCACATCAAAACACTTTCACTGGTTATCCTTACAGCACATCAAAACACTTTCACTGGTCATCCTCACAGCACACCAAAACACTTTCACTGGTCATCCTCACAGCACATCAAAACACTTTCACTGGTTATCCTTACAGCACATCAAAACACTTTCACTGGTCATCCTCACAGCACATCAAAACACTTTCACTGGTCATCCTCACAGCACATCAAAACACTTTCACTGGTCATCCTCACAGCACATCAAAACACTTTCACTGGTCATCCTCACAGCACATCAAAACACTTTCACTGGTCATCCTCACAGCACATCAAAACACTTTCACTGGTCATCCTCACAGCACATCAAAACACTGATCCCAGTTACGTATCATGTTTTGTGCACGATACCAAAACTATTCATAAGAACATATGAAAAAAGGATGAACTGAACACATCGACTCCAGCTGAGGAACTGATTACCTCAAACTACTCCTCATCTTCTACTTTTATTCTCTATAGTGGACTGAAGAAGCTACTAACTTTCGAAACGTTTCCTCAATAAAGATTCCCAAATGTCACACAAGCGCCTCATTCTTCAAAAGAGTTAAAGCATCAGTCTAGTCTCCATGACGACGAGCGCACGAGCGCGCGACCGAATACGCACTCACGCCTATTCCTGTTTTTCCCACGCCCACAGGCGCGCAACCTTGTTATGGGGAACAACAAAGGTTTACTGGCTGGACAGAGAAGCCATCCATCACGCACGACAACACATTCACACGCACAACCGATAGCCTCAAAACTTTTAATGAGTGTGATAAAAATATTAAAATAAAGTATGACAAAAACAAAAGTCTTTTGTGAAAATCTGAGAATTTCAGTCACACGATCTGCAGATTTTGCAACTCACCGCACTTCTCCCCTCCCAACTTTCTTGTCGTCACTGTCTAGGTATTATGTGGGAGAGAGAACAACACACGTTCTGGTATACGCACACAACATACTAGGTATTGTGGGAGAGAACAACACACGTTCTGGTATACGCACACAACATACTAGGTATTGTGGGAGAGAACAACACACGTTCTGGTATACGCACACAACATACTAGGTATTGTGGGAGAGAACAACACACGTTCTGGTATACGCACACAACATACTAGGTATTGTGGGAGAGAACAACACACGTTCTGGTATACGCACACAACATACTAGGTATTGTGGGAGAGAACAACACACGTTCTGGTATACGCACACAACATACTAGGTATTGTGGGAGAGAACAACACACGTTCTGGTATACGCACACAACATACTAGGTATTGTGGGAGAACAACACACGTTCTGGTATACGCACACAACATACTAGGTATTGTGGGAGAGAACAACACACGTTCTGGTATACGCACACAACATACTAGGTATTGTGGGAGAGAACAACACACGTTCTGGTATACGCACACAACATACTAGGTATTGTGGGAGAGAACAACACACGTTCTGGTATACGCACACAACATATGGAAGTCATCCCTGGAGAACCTTACGAAGTGGACGGTGAGGCCTAATTATTACACCTGAAAGTCGAGGTTTTTCTCAAACTCAAAAGAAGCCAGCAACAGAAGCTGGAACTACCACGTGTATATCTTACTGTCCAGGATAGGCGCCTGAGTTTCCCTCTCTCCTAATATCATGTTTATTTATCCCCTATAATCTACCTTGTCCATAATTACTATCGCATTTGCTTTGTCAGCTCTCCTAAAGTAAGTCTAGGATCTTTCCTTAATTCATGGTATAACTTAACAAGTCTCTGAGGAGTTATACCATGAATTAAGGAAAGATCCTAAACTTTACATAACGAAAGCAGACAAAGTAAATGCGATAGTAATTATGGACAAGGTAGATTATAGGGGAAAAATAACATATTAGAAGAGGGGGGAACTGACGTGCCCCTTAAACCGACACGTGAGGAAATGAGTCTAATTAGGAAACGTTTTGGTCCTGCGATCAAGGTCACAGGACCGAAAGATTTTCTTAAAGATTATATCCTAGTGTTTTCTCACATGTTTTGTTTTAAACCATGAGAAATGGTAACTAAGAAAACTAAATGTGAGATAAAATTACCTCTGTGTGTAAATGCTATGGTGATACTAGAACACTATGGACGACACTCTTGTATAATTCACCACATTTATTAAAAGAAGCGTTTTGACAAGAGTGGCTTCATCAGTCACAAGCAGGACTGATGATGAATTACAGTCACAAGCAGTACTGATGAATTACAGTCACAAGCAGTACTGATGATGAATTACAGTCACAAGCAGTACTGATGATGAATTACAGTCACAAGGAGGACTGATGATGAATTACAGTCACAAGCAGGACTGATGATGAATTACAGTCACAAGCAGGACTGATGATGAATTACAGTCACAAGCAGTACTGATGATGAATTACAGTCACAAGCAGTACTGATGATGAATTACAGTCACAAGCAGTACTGATGATGAATTAAGTCAAGCAGTACTGATGATGAATTCAGTCAAAGCAGTACTGATGATGAATTACAGTCACAAGCAGTACTGATGATGAATTACAGTCACAAGCAGTACTGATGATGAATTACAGTCACAAGCAGTACTGATGATGAATTACAGTCACAAGCAGTACTGATGATGAATTACAGTCACAAGCAGTACTG
>WNWK01002484.1:7500-167500 GCA_009830355.1 Cherax destructor | reverse complement strand
TATATATATATATATATATATATATATATATATATATATATTCAACAAGTCGGCCGTCTTCCGAGGCAGGATGACCCAAAAAGAAAGAAAATCCCCAAAAAGAAAATACTTTCATAATCATTCAACACTTTCACCACACTCATACATAATCACTGTCTTTGCAGAGGCGCTCAGATACGACAGCTGAGAATAGTCCCTCCCAGCTGTCACTATCCCAGACCCCTCCTTTAAAGTGCAGGCATTGTACTTCCCATTTCCAGGACTCATGTCCAACTAAATCCATTAACTGGTTTCCCTGAATCCCTTCACAAAATGTTACCCTGCTCACACTCCAACAGATCGTCAGGTCCCAAAAACCATTCGTCTCCATTCACTCCTATCTAACATGCTCACACATGCTTGCTGGAAGTCCAAGCCCCTCGCCCACAAAACCTCCTTTACCCCCTCCCTCCAACCTTTATTAGGACGACCCCTACCCCACCTTCCTTCCCCTACAGATTTATACGCTCTCCAAGTCATTCTACTTTGATCCATTCTCTCTAAATGATCAAACCACCTCAACAACCCCTCTTCAGCCCTCTGACAAATACTTTTAGTAACTCCACACCTTCTCCTAATTTCCACATTCCGAATTTTCTGCATAATATTTACACCACACATTGCCCTTAGACAGGACATCTCCACTGCCTCCAGCCTCCTCCTCGCTGCAGCATTTGCAACCCATGCTTCACACCCATATAAGAGTGTTGGTACCACTATACTTTCGTACATTCCCTTCTTTGCCTCCATGGATAACGTTTTTTGTCTCCACAGATACCTCAACGCACCACTCACCTTTTTTCCTTCATCAATTCTATGGTTTACCTCATCCTTCATAAACCCATCTGCTGACACGTCAACTCCCAAATATCTGAAAACATTTACTTCTTCCATAATCCTTCTCTCCAATGTGACATCCAATTTTTCTTTATTTAAATCGTTTGATACCCTCATCACCTTACTCTTATCTATGTTCACTTTCAACTTTCTACCTTTACACACCCTCCCAAACTCGTCCACTAACCTTCGCAACTTTTCTTTAGAATCTCCCATAAGCACAGTATCATCAGCAAAAAGTAACTGTGTCAACTCCCATTTTGCATTTAATTCCCCATAATTTAATCCCACCCCTCACCCCAACAACCTAGCATTTACTTCTTTTACAACCCCATCTATAAATATATTAAACAACCATGGTGACATTACACATCCCTGTTAAGACCTACTTTTACCGGGAAGTAATCTCCCTCTCTCCTACACACCCAAACCTGAGCCTCACTATCCTCATAAAAACTCTTTACAGTCTTCAGTAATTTACTACCTATTCCATTCACTTGCAACATTTGCCTTATTGCTCCCCTATCCACTATCATATGCCTTTTCTAAATTCATAAATGCAATGAAAACTTCTCTACCTTTATCTAATTACTGTTCACATATATGCTTCACTGTAAACACTTGATCTACACATCCCCTACCCACTCTAAAGCCTCCTTGCTCATCTGCAATCCTACTCTCTGTCTTACCTCTAATTCTTTCAATAATAACCATGCCATACACTTTACCTGGTATACTCAGTAAACTTATTCCCCTATAATTCTTACAATCTCTTTTATCCCCCTTCCCTTTATATAAAGGAACTATACATGCTCTCTGCCAATCTTTAGGTACCCTCCCCTCTTTCATACATTAAACAAAAATACCAACCACTCCAACACTATATCCCCCCCTGCTTTTAACATTTGTGTCATGATCCTGTTAGTTCCAGCTGCTTTACCTCCTTTCATTCTACATAATGCCTCACGCACCTCCCCCACACTCACATCCTGCTCTTCTTCACTCCTAAACGATGTTGTACCTCCCTGGCCAGTACATGAAATTACCGCCTCCCTTTTCTCATCGACATTTAAAAGTTCCTCAAAATATTCCAGCGGGAATATATATATATATGGGAAAGTGGAACAGAATTCTTCCTCCGTAAGCCATGCGTGTCGTAAGAGGCGACTAAAATGCTTAGAGCAATGGGCTAGTAACCCCTTCTCCTGTATAAATTACTAAAAACAGGAAAAACTTTATAAAACTGGGATAGTTGAATGTGCGTGGATGTAGTGCAGATGATAAGAAAGAAATAATTTCTAATGTTATATATGAAAAGAAGTTGGATGTTGTAGCTCTAAGCAAAACAAAGCTGAAGGGGGTAGGGGAATTTCAGTGGGGAGAAATAAATGGGATTAAGTCAGGAGTATCTGAGAGAGTTAGAGCTACGGAAGGGGTAGCAATAATATTGAAGGATCAGTGTTGGGTACCCTGAACTGGACGCAAGGTATATTTAATATTCTGTATCTTTAATATTTTGTGTATATTTTATTATCATATAATTTTATATTGGAGATGTTTTCATTAACTAAAATGAAAACATCTTACTTTATACTATTATTTGACTTTGGTATATTATTAAGTAAGGTGTAACATGTACATTTTATGTTCGAGAGTTGTGGTTGGCTGACCACATGGGAAAAATGCTTAGCTAACTTTCGGCTAGACTGTTTACCTGGCGTCGTCTACCGTAGCACTGTGAGTCGCGTCATCACACCCAATGTTTGAGCTGCTGGGTTGGCCTCACTCAGTTACCTGCTGGCTTCTCTTAGGAGACACATCAAGCTCTCTCCCTGGTGGTTGATTTCCACTCTCAAGGTTCATTTTAAAAGTTCTACATTACTCTGGTGAATTTGTTGGTTCAGCTAACTGACTCTGCCTTGTCGGCCCTTTTGTGTTACTTTGGGGTCGGTATTATTCTAAGTCAGGCTGGATAAAGATAGTACCAAGTCTAAGCCTATCATTTTGATTTCTCCATATTAATATATTGGTTGAAATAATTCTTATGGTTAATGCAATTATACAAATATGTACATACCAAGAGAAGTGTAGGAGCTTGACTCCTTATTTATGTCCAACATTTTAACTCTGTATTCATATATATTCTGCTAGACAACTTTACTAGTAAAGATCTTAAATTTTATCTATTTGGTGTGTGATCCCAAATTTTTATCTTACAACTTCTTGTTACAAAACCGGAAACAGACCAACTGTTAGACGGGGATAAATTACCTAACTCCATGCTCTGGAGACGTTTTAAGAAGACGAGTTTTGTAACAATCAGTTGAGGAGAGAGAATATAAATGTATAAATTCAAGGATTATGTGTATTAAAATAAGGGTCGGATGCGAAAAGTGGGTCATAATAAGTGTGTATGCAACTGGAGAAGAGAGGAGAGCGAGAGCGAGAGCGAGAGCGAGAGCGAGAGCGAGAGAGAGAGATTTAAGTGAGTGTGTAGGAACTTCTGAACCAAGCAAGAGGGTAATTGTGGTAGGGGACTAAATACTAAAGTAGGAGAAACGTTTAGAGAGGGTGTGGTAGGTAAGTTTGGGGTGCCAGGTGTAAATGATAATGGGGACCATTTGATTGAACTTTGTATAGAAAGGGGTTTGTTTATAGGTAACACATATTTTAAGAAAAAGAGGATAAATAAGTATACAAGATATGATGTAGGGCGAAATGACAGTAGTTTGTTGGATTACATATTGGTAGATAAAAGACTGTTGGGTAGACTTCGGGATGTACATGTTTATAGAGGGGCCACAGATATATCAGATCACTTTTTAGTTGTAGATACAGTGAGAGTAAAAAGTAGATGGGATACAAGGAAAATGGAAGCAGCAAGTAAGAGAGAGGTGAAGGTTTATAAACTAAAGAATCAGGCAGTTAGGGTAAGATATAAACAACTTTTGGAGGACAGATGGGCTAGTGAGAGTATAGGCAATGGGGTAGATGTATGGGGTAAGTTTAAGAATATAGTGTTACAGTGTTCAGCAGAAGTTTGTGGTTACAGGAAAGTGTTTGCGGAAGGGAAGAAGAGCGATTGGTGGAATGATGATGTAAGGAGAGCAGTAAGAGAGAAAAAGTTAGCATATTAGAGGTTTTTACAAAGTAGAAGTGATGCAAGAAAGGAGGAGTATATGGAGAGAAAAAAAAGAGAGGTTAAGAGAGTGGTGAAGCAATGTAAAAATAGAGCAAATGAGAGAGTGGGTGAGATGTTATCAACAAATTTTGTTGAAAAAAAAAAAAGTTTTGGAGTGAGATTAATAAGTTGAGGAAGCCTAGGGAACGAATGGATTTGATAGTTAAAAATAGGAGAGGAGAGTTATTAAATGGAGAGTTAGAGGTGTCGGGAAGATGGAGGGAATATTTTGAGGAATTTTTAAATGTTGAAGATAGGGAAGCTGTGATTTCATGTATAGGGCAAGGAGGAATAACATATTGTAGGAGTGAGGAAGAGCCAGATGAGAGTGTGGGGGAAGTGCGTGAGGCAGTGGGTAGAATGAAAGGGGGTAAAGCAGCTGGGATTAATGGGATAAACATAGAAATGTTAAAAGCAGGTGGGGAAATAGTTTTGGAGTGGTTAGTGCTTGTATTTAATAAATGTATGGAAGAGGGTAAGGTATCTAGGGACTGGCAAAGAGCATGCATTGTTCCTTTGTATAAAGGCAAAGGGGACAAAAGAAAGTGCAAAATTATAGGGGAATAAGTCTGTTGAGTATACCTAGTAAAGTGTATGGTAGAGTTATTAATGAAAGAATTAAGAGTAAGACAGAGAGCAAGATAGCAGATGAACAAGGAGGCTTTAGGAAGGGTAGGGGGTGTGTAGACCAAGTGTTTACAGTGAAACATAGGTGAACAGTATTTAGACAAGGGTAAAGAGGTTTTTATGGCATTTATGGATTTGGAAAAGGCGTATGATAGGTTAGCAATGTGGCAGATGTTGCAAATGTATGGAATAGGAGGTGGGTTATTGAAAGCAGTGAAGAGTTTTCACGAGGATAGTGAGGCTCAGGGTAGAGTATGTAGGAAGGAGGGAGATTATTGCCCAGTAAAATTAGGCCTTAAACAGGAATGTGTGATATCACCGTGGTTGTTCAATATATTTATAGATGGGGTTGTAAGAGAAGCGAATGCTCGGGTATTGACAAGAGGTGTGGGGTTAAAAGATAATCACAAAGTGGGGGTTGTCACAGTTGCTCTTTGCTGATGACACTGTGCTTTTAGGAGATTCGGGAAGAGAAGTTACAAAGGTTGGTTGATGAGTTTGGTAGGGTATGTAAAAGAAGGAAATTAAAGGTGAATATAGGAAAGAGTAAGGTGATGAGGATAACAAAAAAATTAGGTAACGGAAGACTGGATATCAGGAAGACTGGATATCAGATTGGAGGGAGAGTATGGAGGAGGTGAATGTATACAGATATCTGAGAGTGGACGTGTCAGCAGATGGGTCTATGAAAGATGTGGTGAATCATAGAATTGACGAGGGGAAAAAGGCAAGTGGTGCACTGAGTCGTCTGTGGAGACAAAGAACATTATCCATGAAAGCAAAGAGGGGAATGTATGAGAGTATAGATATACCAATGCTCTTATATGGGTGTGAAGCATGGGTTTTGAATGTTGCAACAAGGAGAAGGCTGGAGGCAATGGAGATGTCATGTCTGAGGGCAATGTGTGATGTGAATATAATGCAGAGAATCCATAGTTTGGATATTAGGAGGTGCGGAATTACCAAAACTATTATCCAGAGGGCTGAGGAAGGGTTACTGAGACAGTTCGGACATGTAGAGGATGGAACGAAATAGAATGACTTCAAGAGTGCATAAATCTGTAGTGGAGGGAAGGCGGGGTAAAGGTTGGCCTAGGAAAGGTTGGAGGGAGGGGGTAAAAGAGGTTTTGTGTGTGAGGGGCTTGGACTTCCAGCAAGTATGCGTGAGCGTGTTAGATAGGAGCGCATGAAAACAAATGGTTTTGGTAACATTTATGAAGGGATTCAGAGAAACCGGCAGGCCAGACTTGAGTCCTGGAGATGAGAAATACAGTGCCTGCACTCTGAAGGTGGGGTGTTAATGTAAGTATAATATTGTAAGTGCTTGTGGAAGTGTATTTTTGGGGGTCTGAAATAGACTAACCTAAATGACATTTTTTTTTTAAGGAAGTAAATTCGTTCGGTAATGGCACTTGAGCAGGCTTCTGCAATGAATTTTTTTTCGTTAACCGGGGTTCCACTGTATAGTGAAGAGAAGAATTATTTTTCAGCTTTTTTAATTCTCAAATATTAACCGAGATAACTGGCAAGACTCGACCTGTGACAAAGCAATCTTGAAATTATCAAGCCAGAATAATTCTCTTATCACTACACAAACCGGCCTGATAACTGAAGGATATTTTCGAGGTCATCGTCCCCACGACCTGGTCTCAGACCAAGCCTCCAAGTGGATCAAAGCGTAATCAACAGGGCTGACACTACTGGCCACATGCCGTCTAGGGTATGCATCACAGCCCGGCTGATCAGGAACTGGCTTGAGGAAGCTATCAAGTTCCTCCTTAAAGACAGTCAGGGGTCTGGGTAATTCCCCTTCTGAAAGGATTCATCTAACAAATATTATAATTTTTAATTTAAATAATTATGTGTACTAAATATGATCTAAGTTCACTTAAAGCGTAGTCTAATTTCTGTCAGCTGGAAACTCGTTGCAATAATTCACAATATTTCATTTTTTCAACGTCTATCTTGTTATTCATATCTTAAGCCTTTCATCGAAATAACGAATTTAGTCAATTTAAGTAACACATTATTTCTGGTGAAACTCTAAATACTCTGGCTCCCTCTTGTTGTTCTAATCAAAAGTCACTTTTCCACCAGCCTTCCAGGAAACTTGTGAATCCAGCGATGACGTCAGTTATGACCTCAGAGCTTTCGCATCCTGACTGACATTGTCGTGACGGGAGTGCAATGCCCTGGATGTTCTTTAAATGTGGTGTTCTCCCTTCTGTACTCGCACATTTGTCGTAGTTCCAGGGGTCGTGTCAATGCTCCTTATCCCACACCTCTCCGCTGTTGTGTGGTACCTCTAGTAACGCGTCATGTACCTGGGTGTGTGGTACCTCTAGTGACGAGTGTCATGTACCTGGGTGTGTGGTACCTCTAGTGACGAGTGTCATGTACCTGGGTGTGTGGTACCTCTAGTGACGAGTGTCATGTACCTGGGTGTGTGGTACCTCTAGTGACGAGTGTCATGTACCTGGGTGTGTGGTACCTCTAGTGACGAGTGTCATGTACCTGGGTGTGTGGTACCTCTAGTGACGATTGCAGGGTAGATACTGGAAAGCATTTTTCAGCAATAACAGTGATAGACCGCTAGGATGGGATCCAATAGGAAGCAGCGAGTGTTGTAACCGGTAGTACCTTAAAGCATCTACACACCAAACTAAATACTGTGGACTAGACTCATGATCACAAAACTACAAGGTGTCTCTAACAGAGACCATCTAAGCCCCTAGGGAGAATTTTCAGTAATTATTATTAGATATAGAGAAGTGTGCTGATATGTTTAACACAACGCTGGAATACTTCCAACAGGAGCTGAAGTTTTCTTACACACACACAAACACACACACACACACACACACACAATGAAGATGTCTACAGAGATCAATAAATAGGAGTTACTAGCTGTTGCTGCTAATGCTAAAGTGCAGAGCCTGGTGATGAACTAGAAGTGCTGAAGTGGAATACAAAGGTTAGGATTGATAGGAGCAAGGTGCAGGAACATCTGCAGACAGTGAGAGAACTGGAGGGGAAGGATTAAAGAAGCCCCTTGAGGAAATGATCAGGCCACCGGGACATCTGGGAAACAACCAGACCCAGAGTTATGGAGGGAAAACAAAATTCAAAGAGAAGAGGGATAGGTCTCTTATTATTCATGGGCTCCATGAGGTAGAAGGGAAGACCTATGATGAAAGAAGACAGTGGAAGGTAAAAGAGATTGAGAGCATCATTGAGATAACAGGAGAGGACATGATCAAACTGACAAACTTTCAGAGTCTTCGGCTGTACTCAAGGGAAAAGAACTGCCCAATCAAATTGACATTCAAGACAGAAATGGTACAAAACAAGATCCTGCAAAGGCAACCACAGTTAAATGATTCCCCAAAATACCAGCAATTGTACCTCAACCATGACAGAACACAAGAAGAATGGGAACAACTGAGAGAGTAAGAAGGAGCCAGAGGCAAGATGGGGAGACAGAGCAGGTACCGACAGACATGGTAGTGCAGCCACAGAACCACCCACAGCATCCCCTCAACCCCTACTAATGAAAAACAAACCCCACACTACATTCACAGTCTCCCCCAGCACTAATACCACCCCAACACCAGCCCACCATAACATCCAGCCCTGTCTACCACACCCTCAGCCTGCAACAACTCCTCCCACCCTCCCTGAATACAGTTTTGGAAAGGAAGCTGAAGGTATGTTATACCATCATAGCACTCACAGAGACAAAGCTCACAGGGCGACAACTGATTCAATCTTCCCATCTGGATATCAGATCCTGAAGAAAGACTGGGTTAACAGAGGGGAAGGAGTTGCACTGCTCATCAAAAACCAATGGAGTTTTGAGATGGGAGGACTAGTAAGAGGTGAAGTCGATGACTATATAGTAGGAATAATTATAACCGGGGATCCAAAAGTGATGGTGATGATAGCAGTGATGTACAACCTGTCACCAAACAGCAGGAACCAAAGACAAGAATATGATGAGAGTAACAGAACGATGGTGGCTACGCTAGTCGAGGTGGCCAGAAGGGCCCACATAAGCAGAGCAAAGCTACTCATCATGGGGATTTCAACAAGATAATTTGGAAAAATCTGGAGCAGCATGAGAGACCAGACATATGGAGAGCCAAGATGCTGGTGGTGGTTAAGGAAAGCTTGAGGTATCAACATGTTAGGGACACAGCCAGAGAAAGAGGAGAAGATGAACCAGTAAGGCTGGACCTTGCATTCACCTTCAACAGTTCAGACATACCTGTAGAGAATTCCAGGGGTCAACGCCCCCGCGGCCCGGTCTGTGACCAGGCCTCATGGTGAATCAGAGCCTTATCAACCAGGCTGTTGCTGCTGGCCGCAGGCAGTCCGACGTACGAACCACAGCCCGGCTGGTCAGGCACTGACTTTAGGTGCCTGTCCAGTGCCTGCTTGAAGACATCTCTAGCAATCATGTGATCATGAGTTTCGAATACATACATAGTAGAGTTAACAATAATGAGACAGCATGAGAAGGACGGGAGAAACCAAACTTTAGAAAAAAAAACTACAAATGTATGAATGAGGTGCAATGCGTAAGAGAGCTAGGGAAAGACAGTAAATGAAATGATGGAACACGTGACCACAAAGTGCAGGGAGGCAGAGAAGTTTGTGCCAAGGGGCAACAGAGACAATGGAAAGACCAGAGTGAGCCCATGGTTTACCAGGAGGTGTGAAGAGGCCAAAACTAAGTGTGAAGACAATGGACTCAGGAAAACAGGAAGTTGAGCCAAAGAGCCAGAAATGAATATGCATAGATATGGAGAGAAGCCCAGAGGCAATACAAGAATGACAGCATCAATAGCCAAATCAAACCCAAAGTTGATATACAGGCACATCAGGAAGAAAACAACAGTCAAGGACCAGGTAATCAGGCTGAGGAAGGAAGGAGGGTAGCTCACTGGAAGCGAACAGGAAGTATGTGAGGAAACGAGCTCAAGATTCAGGGAGGTATTCACAGTGGGGAGAGAGGGGCTTCCAGTGAACTGGGGGAGTGAGGTGCACCGGCAAGTACTGGATACACTGCACACAATCGAGAAGAAACTGCTAGGTAAACTAGATACCTCCAAGGCAGTAGGCTCAGATAACATCTCACTTCACTGTGGGTCCTGAGAAAGGGAGCAGATGGACTGTGTGCACCACTTACAATAATCTTCAATAAATCTATCAAAAAATGGCAACTGCCTGAGGTGTGGAAGACAGCAAACGTAGTCCCGACTTTTAAGGAGACAGACAGGCAGCACTAAACTACAGACCTGTGTCACTGACATGTATAGTATGTAAAGTTATGGAGATGATCAGAAAGTGGTGGAGCACCTACAAAGGAACGGGCCCATACATGACAACCAGAATGGCTTCAGGGAAGGGAAATCCTGCACCACAGACCTACTGGAGTTCTATGATAAGGTAACAGAAGATAGTAGAGAGAAGAATGGGTAGACTCCATCTTCTTGAACTGTAAGAAGGTTTTCGATACACTGCCGCACAAGAGACTGGTTAAAAAGCTAGAGGAGCAGGCAGGAATATCAGGGAATGTACTGCAATGGATTAGGGAATACCTGACAGGAAGGAAATAACGTGTGCTGGTACGTGAGGAGGTGTCAGAGTGGATTACCAGGTGTCATGTGTCGAGTGGGGGTCCACAAGGATCAGTCCTGGGTCCAGTACTATTTCTAGTATATGTGAATAACATGAAAGGGATAGATTCAGATGTGTTCCTGTTTGCAGACGATGTGAAGCTAATGAGAAGAATACCAGAGGACGAATACAGGCTGGGAGGTCAAAAGTTGCAAAACTCATTCACGGAAAGGGATCTTGGGGTGAGCATCATACCGAGCACATCTCCCGAGGCACACATCAACCAAATAACTGCTGCAGCATATAGGCACCTGGAAACCTAAGAATAGCATTTCGACATCTAAGTAAGGAGGCATTCAAGACACTGTACACTGTGTACGTCAGGCCCATAATGCAGTATGCAGCACCAGTATGGAACCCACATTTGGTCAAACACGTCAGGAAATTAGAGAAACAAGACTAGTCCCCGAGCTAGGCGGTATGCCCTACGAGGAGAGGTTAAGAGAAATCAACCTGACGACACTGGAGGACAGGTAGGATAAGAGGGACATGATAACGACATATAAAATACCAAGAGGAATTGACAAGGTGGATAAGGACAATGTTTCAGAGATGGGACACAGCAACAAGGGGTCACAACTGGAAGTTGAAAACTCAGATGAGTCACAGTAGTGTTAGGAAGTATTTCTTCAGTCATAGAGTGGTCAGGAAGTGGAACAATCTGGAGTGAGATGTAGTGGAGGCAGGATCCAAACATAGCTTTAAGAAGAGGTTTGATAAAAGTCTTGGGGACAGAGAGTGTGTGGACCTATTAGCGACAAGCGAAGAGGCGAGGCAACTACAACTAGGCGAGTACACACAATGGAATTTTGTCCAGGATATGATTTTCAGTAGGTTTTGAGCATTCTCAGTGGTGTAAGGTAAACGTGTCTAGGTTTCATTGTCCTGGGGTTCAAACTAGAGACCTTTCAGATATAAAGCAAGTCTCACCACTGGTCAACTCGGCACCCCCGTGGGAGGTAAGAGTTCAAGACAAGAATGTCAGAATGAAACAATAATACACTTTAGCGTGAATAATAGGTAAGTGTGCTATATGTATATAAAAATTATGTAGTTTTCTTTCTATTGAAGCGATGACAAGGTCTTCCCCGCTGCCAAATGTTACTCTCCCTTTTAGTTAATTTGGTTAATAGCCCGTAAACTTTTGTAAATACAGGTAAATATGAGTTGAAGTAACAATGTAAATTAATATTTAATTTTGTTCAAAAGTTTGTAGAAACGGATCCCCGTAACGCGTTAGAAAACAAATGGTATATCTGGAGGAGTTTGAATATCATAGCATCTAAGGGTTAGTGATGCGCATCACATGGAAGACAAGTGCGCAGCGCAAGTAGCCTCTCCCTACATAACCAAATAAGACCTACAGCTGATATACATGGAAAGCCGCTGCCTCTTTCTGCTAACTAACTTCCACAACGACCTCTTTCTCCACAATATCTTGTTCCATGTGAACTCCAAACAAAGCATTCAAGATATTAAAAGCCTGTACACTCGTCAGGTTCCAGAGGTTAAAGGTCAGAGCGGCAGTAAAGGTCGAGAATACATGTTGGAGTTGGTGCCACATGGGAAAAGGGAGCAATTGACTGTGATTAACGAGAAAACAGGATGAAGAGGAGAAAGAGACGAGGAAGGATAACAAAAGGTCAACAGATGACGTCACAGTATCCCACACAGTGCCCTTGTGTGTATTCCCACGCGCGCTAACAGGCCATAATGTACACCTGGAAACACAGCTACACACCCACTAACTTGAACGCGGCAGGAGCTATGACTCGACCTTTCGTAAAACAACTCAGTACAGCTAGGCGAGTACGTACGTACAAACATGCGCACGGTTTCAAGGATGGAGAATCCTGTTTTACAAACATACTGTAGTTCTACAAGGTAACAGAAGTACGACAGAAAGAGGGATTGGTAGATTGCCTGCTAAGAAGTCAAAAAATTTTTATTATGAGAACAGATTAAATAACTTAAGAGGTGATATGAAAAAGACCTGGAAACCCCTATCTGAAATTCTAGTAACTAAAAAAATATCCAGAAACATAACAATCAAACTGACAAACCCAGATGAACCCTGATGCTCCCACCAACTGAAACAACAGACTAAATCTTTTCTTCTCCACAATAGGAAAAAAGTTGGCAAGCAAAATCCCAAGTTCAAACACTCCACCTACACCTAACGCCTACCTCACTGGAAGCTACCCGAATACACTATTCTTAGCTCTGACCAACCCAACAGAAGTCTCGCTTGTTATTAACACATTAAAAAACAAGGCAGGAGATCTAAATAACTTACCACCTTTTATATACAAAAAAGCTTCTCAAGTACTATCACCAATTATTGCAACACTTTTTAACAAATCCATTGAATCCTCCACCTTCCCATCAATACTCAAAATAGCGAGGGTTACCCCCATACATAAAGCAGGAGATCAAACAGACCTAAATAACTATAGGCCAATATCTAACTTACCCCTTCTCTCCAAAATCTTTGAAAAGTTAACTCACAGGCAAATCTATTCCTACCTCATCTCCCACAACATACTCAACCCCTGTCAGTTTGGTTTCAGGCCTAATAAAAACACAAATGATGCAATCATACACATGCTAGAAATAATATACACCGCTCTTGAAAATAAAGAAATTCCACTGGGAATCTTCATTGATTTACGTAAAGCTTTTGATACAGTTGACTATGATCTGTTACACTTAAAATTATCACACTATGGCATAAGAGGGCACTCCCTCAACTACCTAGTCATACATTAGCGACAGAAGCCAATGTGTGTCCACAAATGGAGCTAACTCTTCCACACATACAATTACAGGTGGTGTCCCACAGGGAAGTGTTCTTGGCCCACTTCTCTTTTTCATTTACATAAACGACCTACCAAATGCATCTCAACTACTCAAACCCATAATATTTTCAGATGACACTACATACGTCTTCTCTCACCCAAGCCCAGACATACTAGCCAACACTGTAAATGCTGAATTACAGAAAATATCTACCTGGATGATGACTAACAAGCTTACTCTCAATGTTGACAAAACCTATTTCATTCAATTTGGGAACAGAGCTACAAATGTTCCACTTAACATAATGATAAACGGATCACTTGTCACAAAACTCACAGAGGGAAAATTCTTAGGAATCCACCTTGACAGTGGCCTCAAATTTCAGACACATGTACAACAAATTTCCAAGAAAGTCTCCAAGACCGTAGGAATACTATCCAAGATAAGGTACTATGTTCCACAACCAGCTCTCCTTTCCGTTTATCACTCACTCATTTACCCCTATCTCACCTATGGAATCTGCGCATGGGGCTCAACAACAATAAATCACCTCAAACTATTAATAACATAAAAGGCTGCAGTCCGAATTATAACAAATTCCCATTCTAGACAACATACTCCACCAATATTCAAAAGTCTGAACTTACTCACCATACAAGACATCCATACTTTTTACAGTGCCTATTACATACAAAAAACACTAAAACTCAAATATTAACCCACAACTCAAAATTCTCCTAACCAATCTTAACAGGACACATGAACATAACACAAGACACAGATCACTCTTCCATGTTCCCCACGTCCACTTCACACTATGCAAAAACGCAATGCACATTAAAGGCCCCAAAAAATGGAATTTATTACCTATGATTATCAAAGAAACCCGGTCTGTACATCAATTCAAAACTGCAAAAACACCACCTACTCGCCCAAAAACTAAATACCCACTACTTTACATTACCTACAAAGTTATTAAATACCTTTACACTGCCTCAAAATAACATTATTCACTGTGTTACTCCCATAGCCTCAAAACCCCTTACATAATTGCTCAAAGAAAAATAATTTATCAAACATAATCTAGTACAAATGTTGAAACTTATACCTCATAATGTATAAACCTGTTATATCTCATAATGTATAAACCTGTTATAATTAATACAACCTAATATAAAGAAACCCATCCTCATGTACACTTGTGCTCCTTGTAACTCATCTAATGACCATATAAACTTATTGCAACACAAATTATTTATTTAATTTGTTTAATCTGATTTAATAATTTTATTATGTAGACACATAAAACTGTAAATGATCCAAAATTATAAAACTATTATGTTTCAAAAATGTCATGTTCAAACTATGTTCAAATTTCATAGCTTAAATACTCAACTATACTTATATTGTAAACTGTTTACTATAATTCTTAAAATTTAGTTTTAAGTTAATTTTAAGTCTGCCCACAATGCTCTGCATATTAGGGGCTTTTGGCATGTACACCTCATGTAATCTAATAACCCATTGTAATTCTTTGTATCATGTCTCAATAAACTATTATTATTATTATTATTATTATTATTATTATTATAGTTTAAGAAGGGTATGACAAGCCTCTTGTAGCCGGGAGTGAGTCCTTAATAGAAGCCAGCGAAGAGGCGGAGCCAGGAGATGTGAATCGACCTGCAACCACATATAGGTGAGAGAATACACACAACACTGACCCACTCCCAGATAACAAGAGGTAATCCTCTCACCTATGGTCCCGTCAACAAGGACAGAGTTCACCAGTTATCTTTCAGTTCTTCCCTGCACGTGCACACAACACGTCCCGCCTCTTCCTCACCATCCTGCACGTGCACACAACACGTCCCGCCTCTTCCTCACCATCCTGCACGTGCACACAACACGTCCCGCCTCTTCCTCACCATCCTGCACGTGCACACAACACGTCCGCCTCTTCTCCCATCCTGCATGCACACAACACGTCCCGCCTCTTCCTCACCATCCTGCCGTGCACACAACACGTCCGCCTCTTCCTCACCATCCTGCACGTGCACACACGTCCCGCCTCTTCCTCACCATCCTGCACGTGCACATAACACGTCCCGCCTCTTCCTCACCATCCTGCACGTGCACATAACACGTCCCGCCTCTTCCTCACCATCCTGCAAGTGCACACAACACGTCCGCCTCTTCCTCACCATCCTGCACGTGCACACAACACGTCCTCCTCTTCCTCACCATCCTGCACGTGCACATAACACGTCCGCCTCTTCCTCACCCTCCTGCACGTGCACAACACGTACCGCCTCTTCCTCACCATCCTGCACGTGCACACAACACGTCCGCCTCTTCCTCACCATCCTGCACGTGCACACAACACGTCCCGCCTCTTCCTCACCATCCTGCACGTGCACACAACACGTCCCGCCTCCTCACCATCCTACACGTGCACACAACACGTCCCGCCTCTTCCTCACCATCCTGCACGTGCACACAACACGTCCCGCCTCTTCCTCACCATCCTGCACGTGCACACAACACGTCCCTCCTCTTCCTCACCATCCTGCACGTGCACATAACACGTCCCGCCTCTTCCTCACCCTCCTGCACGTGCACACAACACGTACCGCCTCTTCCTCACCATCCTACACGTGCACACAACACGTCCCGCCTCTTCCTCACCATCCTGCACGTGCACACAACACGTCCCGCCTCTTCCTCACCATCCTGCCCGTGCACATAACACGTCCCGCCTCTTCCTCACCATCCTGCACGTGCACACAACACGTCCCGCCTCTTCCTCACCATCCTACCGTGCACATAACACGTCCCGCCTCTTCCTCACCATCCTACACGTGCACAAACACGTCCCGCCTCTTCCTCACCATCCTACACGTGCACATAACACGTCCCGCCTCTTCCTCACCATCCTACACGTGCACACAACACGTCCCGCCTCTTCCTCACCATCCTGCACGTGCACATAACACGTCCCGCCTCTTCCTCACCATCCTACACGTGCACACAACACGTCCCGCCTCTTCCTCACCATCCTACACGTGCACATAACACGTCCCGCCTCTTCCTCACCATCCTACACGTGCACATAACACGTCCGCCTCTTCCTCACCATCCTACACGTGCACAAACACGTCCCGCCTCTTCCTCACCATCCTACACGTGCACACAACACGTCCGCCTCTTCCTCACCATCCTACACGTGCACACAACACGTCCCGCATCTTCCTCACCATCCTACACGTGCACACAACACGTCCCGCATCTTCCTCACCATCCTACACGTGCACATAACACGTCCCGCATCTTCCTCACCATCCTGCACGTGCACATAACACGTCCCGCATCTTCCTCACCATCCTACACGTGCACATAACACGTCCCGCATCTTCCTCACCATCCTACACGTGCACATAACACGTCCGCATCTTCCTCACCATCCTACACGTGCACATAACACGTCCGCATCTTCCTCACCATCCTACACGTGCACATAACACGTCCCGCATCTTCCTCACCATCCTACACGTGCACATAACACGTCCCGCCTCTTCCTCACCATCCTACACACGCCTAAGTCAAGCTGCAAAAAGTATATATGTGTGCGCGTTTGTAGTAACCAACTGGCCAAGTTTACGACATCAGTGGTGAGTTTAAACATTTATGTGCTTACATTTACTTACATTTGGCATACATTCATATCAGTCTGCGACCTCTCGAGTTAACTAACAACAAAGTTTTCTACCACTGGTCCTTCAAGCTACTGCTACCTCTGCCGCCTCGACAACAAAGGTATCACAACCCAGCAATAACGTGTGTAGTTCCCTCAAAGACTTCTACTCGACAATATTTCTAACATTTGCTGGTAGAAGGTCGGGTCATGGAGCATGGACGGTGACATGCTCTTCTGTAACAAGGTTCATGGCATTCTTATTTTAGATTTATTCTACATTTCCTCTTATTTTGAGTATATAAATTAAAGACTTGATTTTTTTAATATATTCCCAAGTAAAGATTATAGATACTTCTCATCTTCCACTACAGCTTTAGGTATCTTTAACAAGGCTAACCAATATAAGCAAGAGGACTACAAAATTTGTTCTACACCACTATACATTAGTAAGGCCTCATTTGGATTAGTTCTAGTCTCCATGCCGAAGAATGTATATAAACGTATTCGAGAACATCCAGAGAAGAATGCCAAAATTAATCTACTGTATATGGAATTTTTCAGATGAAGACAAATTGAGAACCCTAGACCCACACTCTGTAAAGACATAGATTGAGAACACTAAACCCACACTCTGTAAAGACAGATTGAGAACACTAAACCCACACTCTGTAAAGACAGATTGAGAACACTAAACCCACACTCTGTAAAGACAGATTGAGAACACTAAACCCACACTCTGTAAAGACAGATTGAGAACACTAAACCCACACTCTGTAAAGACAGAGTGAGACACTAACCACTGAAAGAAGATTGAAACACTAAACCCACCGAAAGACAGGTGAACCTAAACCACATCTGTAAAGACATAGATTGAGAACCCTAAACCCACACTCTGTAAAGACATAGATTGAGAACACTAAACCCACACTCTGTAAAGACATAGATTGAGAACACTAAACCCACACTCTGTAAAGACATAGATAGAGGGGAGATATGACTGAAGTTTACAAGTGAAAGAGGCATAAATAAGTTGTTATAAATAGACTATTGAGAATATCAAAACGAGACATTCAGAGTTCTTTTGAGATGATTAACCGATTGTATGTAAACAGTATAAAAAACTTCTCTATATATTTATAGTTGGTGCTTCCCATCTGCCTTGATATACGTGGTCAAACAATACTTATCTAAATCGGTGCTTTATAAGACATTTCCTCGAACCTTCCACAGTAACCAAGGATCGCACAAACTTATACGTTTAAAGATATATTTTTCATTTATGTTAACGTGAAAATTAATAATTTTGTACCAAAAGAACCTTAGAAAACTTACCTAACCTTATTATAACAAGCGCAATTTAATTTAGCCTAATCCAACTAAATATATTTTAGATAAATTTACAATAATTTAATAAACAAACAATGAATGTTTCTTTCGTTAGGTTCAGAATGATTTTTGAGAAATTATTGCATACACAAATTTTCGCTTGCCTTATTCGGCAAGAAGAGCGTTGCTATTTAAGCCAAAATCGCAAGTAGCCATCTTGAAAGGCATAAACTGATTAATGAATCTCAGCACAGTTTTACAAAGGGGCGTTCCTGCCTTACGAATTTACTAATTTTTTTTTTACCAAGGTATTTAAGGAGGTAAATCATGGTAATGAATACGATATTGTGTATATGGACTTCAGTATGGCTTTTAATAGAGTTCCACATAAGAAGCTTTTGAGAAAAATTAAGGCACACGGAATAGGAGAATTTTTTTCCTGGGTAAAGGCGTGGTTGACAGATAGGCAGCAGAGAGTCTGCATCAATGGGGAGAAATCAGAGTGGTGTTCCACAGGGATCAGTGTCAGGCCCTTTGTTGTTCACAATTTATATAAACGACATTGATGAGGGAATAAATAGCGACAAAGCAAGTTTGCTGATGACACCAAAATAGGTCGCCTAATTCATTCTAATGAGGACATTAGAGCACTCCAGGAAGATTTGAATAGACCGATGCAGTGGTCGGAGAAGTGGCAGATGCAGTTTAATACAGACAAAAGCAAAGTTCTAAACACTGGACAAGAAAATAACCATGCTACATATAAACTAAATAATGTAGATCTTAATATTACTGACTGCGAAAAGGATTTGGGAGTTCTGGTTAGCAGTAATCTAAAACCAAGACAACCGTGCATAAGTGTCCGCTTCATATCAAGGAGCATAAATAATTATAATAGGAGTCCTCAGGCTGTTCTTCATCTCTATACGCCGGGTCACCATCTGGAAAAAGACCCGGGCCGGGACAAGACAAGACCGGCGAACCTACTACAATACCGTGACTTGAACAATACACAAATAACCCGCATATAGCAGAGAGGAGCTTACGACGACGTTTCGGTCCGACTTGGCCCCTGTCGGCTGCCTATATAAACCCTCTCCTTCCCTTCTTTTTGTTGGTGTTACTTTGTAAATGGTCCAAGTCGGACCGAAACGTCGTCGTAAGCTCCTCTCTGCTATATGCGGGTTATTTGTGTATCTCTATATATCTTTGTTTAGGCCTCATTTAGATTATGCTGCACAGTTCTGGTCACTGTATTACAGAATATATTAATGCACTGGAAAACGTACAAAGGAGGATGACAAAGTTGATCCCATGTATCAGAAATCTTCCCTATAAGGATAGACTGAGGGCCCTGAATCTGCATAATTAGGGGGGATATGATTGAGGTGCATAAATGGAAAACAGGAATAAATAACGGGAATGTAAATAGCGTGCTAAAAATATCTAGCCAAGACTCGAAGCAATGGTTTTAAGATGGAAAAACTCAGATTCAGGAAGGACACAGGAAAGCAATGGTTTGGTAATAGAGTTGTGGATGAGTGGAACAAAATCCCGAGTACCGTCATAGAAGCTAAGACGTTGTGTAGTTTTAAAAATAGGTTGGATAAATACATGAGTGGGTGGGTGTGAATTGGACCTGACTAGCTTATGCTAATAGGTCTAATGTTGTGCTCCTTAAGTGGATGTGATCTGACCTGACTAGGTTTAAGCCGGGAGGTGACTTGGACCTGCCTCGCATGGGCCAGTAGGCCTGCAGCAGTGTTCCTTCTTTATGTTCTTATTTTTCTTAGGGACTGCGGGCCGGAGTATTTCAGGATCCGGCCCACGGGCCGTAGGTTGCTGACCCCTGATATAAAGAATGGAGCCCCCTTGTTATGTTAGCACCTTGGTTCAACCCAACCAATCACAAGAAAGCCTGCCAAAAGTTGTGAAGCGAAGTTGAATGAATCAACCTTGGCAGACTTACCTCCAAGTCTGGTCGAAGACGGTTCTTACTGTGTCTCTTGCTTTCAAATTGCCTTTCTGTACATACCCTCTGTAAATATTGTATATATAACTGCTTGCTGTTTGGTGAAGGAAGTATTTAAGTATTGACTTCCTGATGTATTTTGCTCGTTCCTTGGTTATAATGCTACAACCAGGTGTGCAGGCCACTAGACTACACCTGTGTTCGTAATATGGGATGCCTGTCCTGAAGTCTTTGTTTTTACATTGTCTCTACGAGCCTGCCTACAGTAATGCGTTACAAACCTGCGAAGTCGTTATATACCCTGTAAAACTTGCCCAGACTATCTCTACAGCACTGCTGGTGCATTGCTCTTTCTACTGGTACAGAGTATCAACGAACTCTTACTGCTGCACAGCTTCGTGACTATATGCAACAAATTAAGGTTTGACTTGTGTAACATGGAGTTCCAACCTGAGATTTCAGCTGCTGAGAGAGTAAAGTGCCGCTCCTCACTTCGACTGTGTAGTCAAAATGGGGGAGGACAAACCCCAGATCAACTGGGCCACTATCCACCTGGGGAAACAGGTGGTGAATTGGGGTTGTCTCGGGAGGAAGTCTGCTTCGTTAGTGCTTGAGTTGGCTAGACTCAATCTGGAGCATACCAGGAGCAACGTGCCTTATGCAAAGAAGAAATTTGCTAGAGAGCAGGAGAGGAGACAGTTTCGGTATATTATGGATGACAATTTCAGTGTTCAAAAATTTAGGTTGCTAGTACCTCGGTTTTCTGATTCTGAGCCAGAAATTTTTTTCGAGTACAGTAGAACCTCTGTATTCGGAATTAATTGGTTCCTGAGTGTGTTCCGAATACTAAATTTTCTGAATATTGGATCATTTTTTTCCATAGGAAATAATGTAAACTGGATTAATTCGTTCCAGACCTCCAAAAGTTAGTCTTCACAAACAAACCATTAACTCTGAATACTGGTTAATTATACTTGTAAAATAACATGTACAAGTAAGAAATCATACATGAACCTGCAAGAACTTTTAACTCCTGTTGCCACATTATCTCTCTTTATTGTGCCTTTATTTTTTATAATAGAAAATACGGTAGATGTTGACATGCCATATTCCTTGGCTAGGTCAAGAAGACTTATTCCATTTTCGTGTTTTGAAATAAGTTCCTCTTTTATTTCAATGGTGGTTCTTACAGCTTTTCTTTTAGTTTTTTTTCTTCACTATTCTTATTCAGGGCCATGACCACTTACTTTCAATGAAATAAAAATAACACAGTTATACAAAAAATAACTGAATCACAAGAGCTCAAAAAGCATGCGTCGTTCCGAATGTAGAGACATTTGCTAATATCAAGCCTTCCTATTTCGGGTCGCAGGCCTGCCAGACATTTCTGTTTTCATGCCCGAGGAACTGTCCTTTCGAGAAGAGCAACAAAGGTACTCCCCCCTAGTATCCACTCTTAAGCTGCCCTTGGTGAATCCAACTCTAGTCACCTGGTTAAATATGACATTAAAAATAACCTACTATTTAGTCCGGCTGGTGGTAAGGAGGTAGAGGGAGTGTATAACCCAGACAGACTGGTAATATCAAAGAAATTCAAACCTCAGGTTCTGAAAATAGCTCACAATTCGTCCTTAGAAGGACATTTGGGTGTCACTGAAACCCTTCATAGGATATTACAGCATTTTAATTGGTCAGGTATAAGACGAGAGGCGTGTCAGAAAGTGGGTAAACCCAGACACATTAACCCATACCACTAATCATCGACTGTGTGGGACCCTTACTGAAGGCCAAGTCAGGTAACCTGTATCTGTTTACCATTCTTGACAAAACTACTAGGTATCCTGAGGCAGTACCTATGTGTAGTATTAATATTAAAGCCCTCATTAAGTTTATTTCCCATTTTGACATTCCATGATCGATTCAAAGTGACCAGGGAATTAATTTTACAGCAAAAGCATTCAAAGAAGCTTTACTTAGCTAGGAATCAATAAAAAAAAATCCACAGCCTATCATCCTCAGTTCCAAGGCGCCGTCGAAAGGTTTCACGAAACCTTAAAAATTATAATGCGTATGTATTGCATTTTCCAATAGACTGGGATGAATCGCTTCCTCTGCTGCTGTTTGCAATGCGAGAAACTGCTGATTTTTGGGCATAATGTGAGAGGTCCACTGCATGTGCTCACGGAACGATGGTTGGAAGAAGACGCCTGCAAGGCGCCCTATGATCTTGCATTAAGATTGCATGTCACACGTCAGCTAGCTAAGACCAACCTAAAATCCGCTCAAAACATGAAACGGAGGTATGACAAAACTTCTAAATTTCGCTCTTTTAACTTCGGAGACAAAGTGTTGATCCAGAACTAGTGCCTGGTCACACCTTAAAAGCAAGGTTTATGGGACCGATGCAAGTGATAAAAAATAATTCTAATTTAAACTACGTGGTAGCACTCTAGATAAATCCAACTTGGGTAACATCTACCACATAAATCAGATTGAACTATTCTTGGAGTCACCTAAGGTCCCAGTAATGACTTTGTCCTCCGTCCCTGCTGACGACCCTGATTCCCTGTATACAATTCCGGAGGTTCAAATAAGGTTTCGTAACTCTGTCATCCTCCTGGATCTTCGCCCTACAATGTCGGGACTCACTACCCTTTTGCAAACCTATCCCGACATATTTTCAGAGGTTCAAAAAATGTGTAACGTTGGTTATCACGATGTGGATGTAGGAACTGCTAAACCTATTAAACTCTACCTACAGAGCTAATCCTGAAAAACAGAAGCTACTTCAGCAGGAAGTAACTTCTGTTAGAACATGGATTGGTGGAAGGAGCGTCCAGGCCGTGGGCTTCGCCGTGCATCCTTGTTAAAAAACCCGATGGAGGGTTCTGGATGTGTACCGATTACCGCAAAGTAAATGAGGTCACAGTACCGGATGCTTGCCCTCTTTCACATGTGGACGATGTAGTAGAGTTTGTGGGTAAGGCCCTTTTCATTTCTAAACTAGATCTCCTTAAAGTATAGTACCAGGTACCTTTAACAGATAAAGCGAATGAAATTTCTGCCTTCATAATTCCAGGTCACTATCAATATACCGTGACCTCATTTGGAATGAGGAACTCGCCTGTCTCATTTTAAAAATTGATGCACCAGGCTATCAAAGGACAATATAGTTGTAGTTTCTGATACATGGGATCAACACATGTTCCATCTTAAATACAGTGGAACCTCGGTGTTCGAACATACTTGACCTCGAACAAACCGGAGTTTGAAAAATTTTGTTCAGAAAAAAATTGACTCAGACTTTCGAATGTTTTTCTGGAGTCTGAACGTACTGGCGTCTTTACAGTTTCGTTGTAAAAAAGTTCGTTGTAAAAAAAACTACACAAAAGCCGTTTCAAAAGTGCTTTGAAGTGACCTCTGACACTGAGATAATTCTCAAGAGATTTTTGGAAGAGTCAGTTCAACATCCTCCAGTGTGTGAGGCTGATAATTAAAGCCTGGGAAATACTGTTTTGAACATCGAAGTTTCTGTAGTTCGAATACCACTTACAAACCAATTAAGTTCAAACACCAAGGTTCCACTGTACCTCTTTGAGATGTTCAGGACATTTGAACTGTAAATCTTAGCAAGTAATCTTTTGACCAATCTACTTTAACTTTCTTGAGTCATGAAGTACATAGTGGCACCTAAGTTTGCCAAAGTTTTGGCCCTTCAAAATTATCCCGTTCCTCAGGATAAGAAGTCTCTGCAAAGATTGTTAGGAATATTTTAATTGTAGGTTCTGCAGAAATTTTGCAGATGTAGTTTTCCCCCTAGCCTTTCTTACCAGTCCCAAAAGTTCATTTACTTGGACTTCTAGTTGTCAAAGAGGCTTCTGACTCTCCCAAATGTCTCTTATGCACTGCTCCCACACTATTGTCCCAAGATTTTTCAAAGGCATTTATCTTACAGGTTAATGCATGTGGATCTGGAGTGAGGGCAGTGTTACTCCAAGCATCTGGTGCGGGATGGCTGCAGCCCATGGCATATTGCTCAACCAAATACCAGGCCTATTCCACTATTGAAAAGGAAGCCCTGCCACTAGTACTTGCGCTGGAACATTTTGACGTGTTCACTGTCTTCAGTGACCACAATCCTCTGACCTATCTCAGCTCCATGAGGAACAAGAACATTCAACTCATGTGTTGGGCATTACGGCTGCAACTGTACAAAATCACCATGTCATATTACCAGCAAAGAAAATGTGCTGGCAGACACACACTCCAGATTGTAATTTGTTAGGATGTATTTTTGTGTGTTAGGGAAAAGTGGGTAAGCTCTTTTCTTATTCCTTATGGTCATAAAATAAAATTTGAGTAAATCTGGCCATAAGGATTTTTTTTAGTGAGGGGACACCTTGCTCCCAGTCGCAAGTGTCTGGAACCTATGCTAGCCCTAGTGTCTGCTATCTTACTCTAAGGATGTGTCTGACTTGAAAGTCCCTTTGGGTTGAACACTAACTAATGAATTGAATGGTTGAGAAGAACGTCAGTTCCATTAGTAATTTGTGCCATGGTGGCACACTACCCATTGAAGGATGCCTAGTCCTGGCTTTTAGTCTTTCAGGGTAGGGGTGTGGCATGCTAAGAGTACGTTACATTTTATTCAGCGTATGTCACACACCCATATAAGCATGTCCTCCCGATCAGAGAACCAGATGCTGAGGGTATAATGAGTGGGGCCCCCCTGGTTATACAAGTACCTTGGTTCAACCCAGCCAATCACAAGGAAGCCCACCAGAGTTGTGAAGCAATGTTGGACAGACTTACCTCCAAGTCTGGTTGATGGTTCTCACCGTGTAACTTGCTTGCAAACTGCTTGCTGTTTGGTGAAGGAAGTATATAAGTACTTACTCTCCGCTGTCTTTTGCTCGTTCCTCGTTTCTACCTTGGTTATCGTGCTACAACCAGGTGTGCAGGCCAATAAACTACATTTATGTTCGTAATACATCCCCACTTAAGGTTTACCAAAGAGTTGAGAGACGAAGCCCAGAGCTGTAACTGAATTTTGTAAATGGAGCTGGGTAAGCGCACGCTTGCATATATGCGCCACGCACGCACGCGCACACACTGCCTGGAGGCAGGATCTATACATAGCTTTAAGGAGAGGTATGATAAAGCTCATGGAGCGGGTAGTGACAGAGTAGCGGTCAGTGAAGAGGCGGGGCCAGGAGCTGTTACTCGACCCCTGCAACCACAACTAGGCGAGTACAACTAGGCGAGTACACACACACACACGTACGTGCATGTGTACATGACCGCTTGCTTGCTTGTTTACACTAGGAGAGAGAAGGGCAGGGCAGCAGTATGTAGGATACTGTGACTCACCTGGTGACCTTTTATTCTCTACTTCCTAATTACTGCTAGAGATTTCATAAAGGTCAACACTTCCTGTGTTTTTCAAAATTAAGATGATTTATAATTTCAGACAAAATACGAGATACAAAACAACTTTATTATTTGATCCCTCAGTCTGTTACCTCTTAAAATATTTAATCTTAAGTTTCGCCTTTTTAAATGTTTTTAAGATAACTAACAAGAGTACAAGTTAACTCTAAGCAGTCACTGTCTTAGAAGTGAATCTTCACCTCTTAACAACTTATCCGCCAGAAAGTCACAAAGTGGATGTTAGTACAATTTAACGATAACTCAAGTCATCGGGAAAGCCAGACGATTTAAAATAATTTATTTAGAAAAAAATAACGAATACTCAAAGTTCAAGTGTACTGTTTATTTTTAGTACATGGTTTGTTGTTAAGTCTTACGGCCCCCAGGTTGTGAAACACTGTTCTAGACGCAATACCTGTGACCTGTTTCCAGAGCTTCTCTACTCGTGTAGTCTGCCCCATGGCCAGAATTCCCTGGTAAACGCATGGTCAGCCAGTCTATTGCTAAATGCAGCCCGCAGGCCCATACAGTTATCACAACCTGGCTGATCAAGCACCTCCTACTCTACAGTATCATAAATCGCATTCTGACAATGTTCTCTCACTGCTTATATTACCAATACTTCTCGTCTGTCCCTCCGTTCCTCTCGGCCACCCCTCCCACCTTCCTTCCCTTCCCTCTCCTCTCCTTTCAGTCAACAAGGTGACACGGTAGTGTGTACATTAGGTAGGTAGGTGCGTACGTAGGTACGTACCTACCTACCTACCTCTGTCTCTTTCTCCGTTCCAGAACATTTTCGAGGCGACTTCAATAATTTAAATGATATACCAAATATGTGAGAGCAATAAAAAATCTACATACATAGTTTCAAGGTCGAATATCTTTACTGCCTTCAAAACATATAACGACAAAACAACAAAAAGTTCCCATAATCCACCCTGTCATTTTCTCTTAAGCTCTGTTATATGCGTGATATATATGTCCAAATAGGTTGAAATCCTCTGGTACAGGATTGTTTAGGCAAGTTACCGAAGGTTGTCTAAGATCATTACCTGGCTTTACACGCTTACTAGTATTCCAAGTACCATCCTTGTCTAGGCAATTATTTTTATCTGCTAGTTTTATTAATTTTATCACAGCATCTGCACATATTGTATTTTGGGAGCCAGACGTCACTAAAGAAAATTCTGAATACAGAATTCTGTGCAAAACTGTTAAGGTAGATTATGAGAAAATAAGATCAATTTCCAACAAGTATCCTAAATACGCCTGCAACATCTGAAAGACACCTTCTTATACACACTCAGTGACCACTTTATTAGGTACACCTGCTCGCTAATGTAAATAGCTAATTAGGCGATCTCATGCAAGCACCTCAATTCCTAAAAGAATGCAGACATGGTCAAGAGGTTCAGTTCTTGTTCAACCAAACATCAGAATGGGGCGGAAATGTGATCTCAGTGACTTTGACGGTGGAATGATTGTTGGTGCCAAAATGAGTGGTTTCAGTATATCAGAAACTACTGATTTCCTTGGGTTTTCATGCACAAGTTTCTAGAGTTTACAGAGAATGGTGTGAAAAATACAAAGCATTACAACAGTGGTATGCAGAAGAGCATCTCTGAATTCACAACAAGTTGAACCCTAAAGTGGATGGGCCACAGCAGAAGACAACACTAGGTTCCATTCCTGTCAGCTAAGAACAGGAAACTGAGACTACAGTGGGCACAAGCTCACCAAAACTGGGCAGTTGAAGACCGGAAAAATGACACCTGGTCTGACAAATTGTGTTTTCTGCTGCGATGTGCAGATGGTAAGGTCAGAATTTGACAAACTTTTGGTGTGGTAGAATGGGAGGCTCATAGCATGAATGTGCAGCCGACAAATCTGCAGCAATTACGCGATGCTATGTCAGTAAGGACCAGGATGTCTTTGGGAATGTTTCCAGCACCTTGTTGAATCCGTGCCACAAAGAATTCAGGTTGTTTGTTCCGGGGGCAAAAGGAAACCCTACCCAGTACTAGAAGGGTGTACCTAATAAAGTGGCCGCTGAGAGTATACACAAATGTGCTTCAGTTAGCACTTTTACGAGTTAATTTCTGTTTCTTGTGGTGATATACATTCAGGAAGGATAAACGGAGTACAAACAGTTGACGCCAAAACCTAAATATCTATGGAATTTCCAAACACTGACTTTATGAACGGATTTTTCTACTTTGTTGGCAATTTAAGTTAGCAAGGATAACTAACTTGTGCTTTTCTTAAATCATGTAGTGGTTCTTGGTATACTAGTTCTTGGTAGTGGTACTGGTTCTTGGTGGTGCTGGTTTACTGATTCTTGATGGTGCTGGTTTACTGATTCTTGATGGTGCTGGTTTACTGATTCTTGATGGTGCTGGTTTACTGATTCTTGGTGGTGCTGGTTTGGTGGTGCTGGTTTACTGGTTCTTGGTGGTGCTGGTTTACTGGTTCTTGGTGGTGCTGGTTTACTGGTTCTTGGTGGTGCTGGTTTATTTGTTCTTGGTTTACTGGCTCTTGCTGGTTTACTGGTTCTTGGTGGTGGTTTACTGGTTCTTGGTGCTGGTTTACTGGTTCTTGGTGGTGGTGGTTTACTGGTTTTTGGTAGTGCTAGTTTACTGGCTCTTGGTGCTGGTTTACTGTTTCTTGGTGCTAGTTTACTGGTTCTTGGTGCAGGTTTATTGGTTCTTGGTGCAGGTTTATTGGTTCTTGGTGGTGCTGGTTTATTGGTTCTTGGTGGTGCTGGTTTACTGGTTCTTGGTGGTGCTGGTTTACTGGTTCTTGGTGGTGCTGGTTTACTGGTTCTTGGTGGTGCTGGTTTACTGGTTCTTGGTGGTGCTGGTTTACTTTTTCTTGGTGGTGCTGGTTTACTGGTTCTTGATGGTGCTAGTTTACTGGTTCTTGGTGCTGGTTTACCGGTTCTTGGTGGTGCTGGTTTACTGGTTCTTGGTGGTTTACTGGTTCTTGGTGGTTTACTGGTTCTTGGTGGTTTACTGGTTCTTGGTGGTTTACTGGTTCTTGGTGGTTTACTGGTTCTTGGTGGTTTACTGGTTCTTGGTGATGGTTTACTGGTTCTCGGTGCCCCCTTCTTCGCTGGTCGCTAGTAGGTAAACTTTCTCCCGGCTCCAAAGCCTTGCCGTTCCTCTTAAGGCTATGTACGGATCCTGCCTCTACCAGACTGTTCCACTTCCTGCGTCATAGGGATGTTACTTCCTAACATCCCTATGACGTATCAGAGTTTTCAACTTCCAACTGTGTCCTCTTGTTCTTGTGTCCCATCTCTGAAACATTCTGACCCTATTCACCTTGTCAATTCCTCTCAGCATTTTGTATGTAGTTATCATATCCTCCTATCCCTCCTGTCCTCCAGCGTCATCATGTTGAGTTCCCTTAAAATCTCACAGGACATACCTCTTACCCCTGAGACTAATCTTGTAAACTTCTGCACTTTCTTCAATTTTTTGACGTGCTTGACCAATAGTACTCCAATATGGCCCTGACGTGAATGACTTGTGTGTTTGATGTGCGCCTCAGGGGTTATGTTCCGTATAATACTTCAAGATCCTTCTCCATGAGTAAGGTTTGCAGCCTTTGACACCAGAGCCTGTACTCCGTCTGCGGTTTTCTTTGTCATTCACGAAGCTCAATATCTCTCCACTTGATTTGGTTAAATTCCAGGAGCCATTTCTCGGACTAGGTTTGTAGCCTGCCCAGATCCATTTTCAGCCAAGCCTATTCCTTGTCCGCTTATATTCTCCTTCGTTTAACGTCGTCTGCGAACAGGGCCACCTGTGTCTTTCCCTTCTGTCACGGCATTCACTTATACAACAGCACCGGCCATAGGACTGACCCTTGTGGAACCCCACTCGACAGATGCACCCATTCCGATACCTTGCTTGATATATCTTTGATGAGTTCCAAAAAAAATTCTACTCCCAGAGCCCGGCCGTGGGCCAGGCTCGTCTGGTGCTTGCCTGGTCAACCAGGCTGTTGGTGCTGCTGGCCCGCTGACCCACATATTCACCACAACCTGGTTGATGTGGCACGGACTATCACTCGTTGTTTCCTTCCTGTCAGGTATGCCTAACAGGAAGAAAAAACGTTCGATTTACATTTCCAATTAATGGAAAATTATCTGGGGCAAAATGGTGCATGCTACAGTACAGGTGAGAGAGAACTAATAAACGTTGATAGGCCGCGTCAGTATCAACTCAACCATGAAGGTAATTTTAGTTCAGTGATGCAGCCAAATAATGGTCCTAGTTAGTACTTTAGCGGGGTACTGGGGTACGAGCGTGCCCGGTGATGATAGTACCTTGGTCAGGAAACAACAGTGGCTGATATGAATCTTAAGAGATCAGCTGGTTTACCCCAGCTCGGTTTTACACCCCATTTAATAAACAAGGTAATGTATCTTAAGATTAGATTAGGATATCCTTACGGATATCCTAAAGACAATTTCTTGTAGTGTGTCCCTGAAACATCCTCAGCCCGACCTGTAAGCCTCATTCCCCACAATATCAACTACAACCGATTATCACCAGTGAACCTCAAGGCCAGCCAAGAGAGTAAAAAATACACACCCAGTAACATCTACGAGTCATTAAATACATGATGTACACTCGCTCGCACGTACACTGCATGCGCACCACATGACAACATACATACCAAAATCAGAGTTCAATAGCCCACTCTGCAGCAGTTATGGTTGTTGCTCAAATGGTGGTGAGGCCACCACAATGACAACTACATGCTGGGATTGACTGTTAACTGGTCTGGGGTTTTACCACAGAAATGCCGGCAGAGCTACCAAGGTGTAATTTTAGCCCCGTGGTCATGTAATACCAGGGGGGAGGGGGAGGAACCTGGTCATCTTCATGCAGCGTATCAACTCCTGCAAGCTGTCACCACTGAACCACAACACCAAGCACTTCCCACCCACGCATCATACGTCACTTGTTAACTCAGTAGTTACCGAGGTAGATGCACAATCAAGTTCTCGAGTTCAGTTCCTGTTCACCTAATGGTAATATATGGGAATTAATATATACAATCTATACTGTAATTATAGATGGCTAGAGGATCATTGCTTCTCGTGGCCCAATTTCACACTAGGCTTCCTCGATGGTGGTCTAGTGTTTAGTGCTCCAGCTGTACACACACCTCACCACAACACTATATCCCAGCTTATCTTTTTTTTTTTTTAAGAATGTTACCTCTTTAAAGTGGTGTGTTAGTAATTTCCCTTCTAATATATGAAGAGAAAAAGACTGAAAATCCTAAAACAATTTATACTTATCTTCTAGTGTGCTTACTGCACCACTGCTTTCCTACAGTTTAGTACTTAAATGGTAACAATAAATAAATAATAATACAACATATGACATATTAACAAAAAAGATAAAAACAATTCGCCAAGTGTACTTGTCAGTACTAGATGTCTGTGTACAACAGCAGATACTACACAACACTAGCAACCCTACACAACGTATCAAAGTAACACTTACATGAAGCTCTCAGCGAAGCTCACCCAGCAAGACTTACCTGTAAAAAAAAAAAAGGAAAATTTCACATTAAAAATATTTCATATTTATTCTTAGTAACAATAACAATAGACCTACGTAGCCAACATTTAAAATATTAGTAGTCTTTTTCTTAATAAAAAGTCCATGCCTTTTACAGTTAGTGATATATTCCCATATTCACCACCTTTACACAAAAGTGGTATTACAGTGTTTGTAACAGATACATTGTAATATTACAGTGTTTATAAGACACATATTACAATACAAAGACTAAGGACAGTGCCTAGAGGTGAAGAGGCTCCATAATGTACACTTTACTAGCACTTTATCTCCCTCCTTGTCTGTCTCCCACCATCACATCTACTGTATATACTACCACACCACACGTATATACTATCACCACAACACAGCACACGTATATACTATCATCACACAGCACGGCACACGTATATACTACTACAAGACACGTATATACTATCACCACAACACAGCACACGTATATACTATCATCACACAGCACAGCACACGTATATACTACTACAACACACGTATATACTATCACCACAACACAGCACACGTATATACTATCACACACAGCACGACACGTATATACTACAAACGCACACGTATATACTACCACACACAATATATATCACCACAACACAGCACACGTATATACTATCACCACACAGCACACGTATGTACTACAACACACCGTATATACTACTACAACACACGTATATACTATCACCACAACACAGCACACGTATATACTATCACCACACAGCACAGCACACGTATATACTACTACAACACACGTATATACTATCACCACAACACAGCACACGTATATACTATCACCACACAGCACAACACACGTATATACTACCACAACACTGCACACGTATATACTACCACAACACATATATATTATCACCATAACACAGCACACGTAAATACTATCACCACACAGCACACGTATGTACTACCACAACACAGCACACGTATATACTACCACAACACACGTATATACTACCACAACACAGCACACGTATATACTACCATAACACAGCACACGTATATACTACCATAACACAGCACACGTATATACTACCATAACACAGCACACGTATATACTACCATAACACAGCACACACACACACACACACATACGGGCCCGGGTTCTATTCCCGACGGGGCGGAAACATTTCGAAGTGTTTCCTTACACACACACACATACATACAACAGGCCTAGTGTCAAATCGACATGTGCCTAGGACAAAATGGTAACTAACGATCACCATTGCTATAAACACCTTAACACCACTCCCACAAACACTACTGTTAACACACTACTATTACCACCACCATCACCACCCGACAGACCATTTCTTTGAGTCCCCGAAAACTACTATGAACTGCTGGAAGAGTTTGTAACTCTAAATATCTTACTACTATTACCTTTCATGAAGCCACCACAACTTCTCTCACAACCATCACTGCACTTACCACTACAATCCCTTCCATCGCCGCCACCACTACCACACTTTTTTTTTCTATTCAGAAAGCAATAAACTTACCACTGCCATAACCACCACTCATGCCCTCCGTCAACACAGACTCGTATCTACCAACCAACCTTTCAAACATAACATAATTTACATAAAAAATGTGATTCACGAATGCCTTAATTCTGAGAAGAGGGAGTCAGGCTGTAGTTGCCTGTACACACCACTCCTACGTGATAATCACACAAGTACAAGAGACATTATTTATCCATAAGACAAACATATCGTTATCACAGATAAACAAAAGCCACATAAATAACATCCAGCTAATTTGTAAACACTACGACAGACAACATTTACCTAGACACTTGAGGAAACAAGATACACTTACCTTCCTTTATCAGTGTGTGTGATCAGTCTTAACAACGAGGCCTCCTCCTTTGGCTTAACATCTACGGTTATCACATGAGGCTTTGCCTGAATACGTGGAACATCGACGAGTCATCCCAAGGGTTTTAAGAGTCTTCAGAAGACCGTATTGCAGCATCAGTAACCAAATGGACTCAACAATGAACAATGGAACACAGTGGGTGAACATTACACTTGAGAGTGAACAGAGTGGGTGAACATCACACTTGAGAGTGAACAGAGTGGGTGAACATCACACTGACAGTGAATATAATGGGTTAACATAACTGAAAAATGACTGTCGTCATTCACACTCCTCTACACAAGTAGGCAGCGCTGGCGTGGTGCTCCCTCATACAAGTTGGACAAAGTGAAGTGCTACACCATTATTTCTTTATTCTCAGGGTGGTTGAGAAATGGAATGACTTGGATGAGGAAATGGTGAAGCCAAACTAGAGACAAGCTTCAAGCGTGGAAGAGGTGGAACAACGGAAAAAAACAAGAGCCCAGAAAACACCCCAACGCTACAAAGAAACTCCCAGTCCAGTATCCCTAGAAATAAAATAAAATAAAACAGCTTATCCAGAAATCATTAAGAGATGGAAGAATCAGACTGTGTTACTCAGAAGTTACCAAAAAATGTGAAGCCTTTAAAAGAGATGGGGAAGAAAACTCTGATATAGTATCTATTATGAATATGAATCTCTTAAGGAACAATAAATGCGTTATTTCCAGAGGACTAAGGAAAGGGCAAACGAAGGAGGAGTTGCATTAAGGCTTAGAAACACTGCAGATTTGAGTAACTAGGAAATCTGTTAACTAGATTTCATGGACTAAATAGCAAGTACTGTAATGCCCGCAGAAACAAAACAATGACAGTGATACATAATTCATCAAGAAACAGAAAAAAAGAGGAATGTCATTAGAACAGGATATTGATTCGCATATTGTAAACAGTGGATGAGAAAGCAAGAAGAAACAAAACTACATTCCTAGTACTAGGAAATTTCAACTACAAGGAGACGGACTGGGAAAAACTGGGACCCCCAAGGAGGACCACAAACACGGAGAACGAAACTTACGGAACCAGTAATGAACTTTTTGAATCGACATATGAAGAAAACAACCAGACAGAGGATGAAGATGAGCCAGCGAGACTTGATCTGACATTATTATGGGGAACCAATAGGAGTCAGTGATCATGTGGTACTACGTGGAAAGGAGAATGAAGAAAACAGAAAAGGGGACTACCTGAAGGATGTGTTCGACGGTCAAAGACCAGGCGATTAACAAGGATGATCAACAACGTTGTTACTGCTGTCCATACACAGTCCAATGTACAAACCACAGCCTGGCTCATCAGGAATTAACTTGAGGAACTTATCAGGTTTCCTCTTGAAGACAGCAAGGGGTCTGCTGGTAATCCCCTTTATGTATGAGGGGAGACTGTTAAAAAGTATTTGGCTTCTTACATTTACAGCACTGTGTAATCTCTGTTATCTGCTCTTCACTGGGGGCATTTTGCGCCGTCTGCCTTGCATCTTGCTTTCGTAGGGAGTGATTCTTCTGTGAACCCTTGAGACCATTCCCTCTAAAATTTTCCAGGTGTTAATTATAATTGATCTTTCTCGCCTGCGTTCCAAGAAGTACAGGTCGAGGGACATCGAATGTTCCTAGTAATTTAAGTGTTTTACCAAATTTATACATGCAGTGTACATTCTCTAGTTTCGCAATTTCGCTGCCTTAAAATGAATATGTTAGTGTGCAGCAATATTCCAGCTTATTCCAGACTATGATGACATGAGGATTTTTCTGAGCAGTGAAATGGGATAAGGAACTGGCAAACATACCTGTACAAGTTATTATGGAGGTAAGAGAGTCAAAGTGCCAAAAGGCGAAGGAGAGATTCATAACATCCTGCAGAAAAACAGCAAGAAAAACAAAGAGTACACCGTTTAATAAAAAAATACAGACCAAGGAGAGGAGCGAGAGAGCTTGGGAAATATATAGAGGTAAAACCGAGACACAAGGTTGAAAAGTGGAATAACTTGGACGAGGCGGTGGAGGAGGCAAACTTAATATACAACTTCCAGAGTAGATAAGGCCAAAAAAGGCAAAAATCAGTGATTCCAATCAAAGTGGTCTAGGAAGCGGGGCCAGAAGCTGAGTCTCGATCCCTGTAAAGCATAAATCAACAAGCGTGCGTATGTACACACAAAGATATCGGCCGGTACTGTTTCTAGTATATGTAAATGATTAACCTGATGACATTTTAAATCATCTATCTGAAGATGATGTAAAATTAATGAAAATAAAAACTTTTACGGATATTGAAATGCTACAAATGGACCTGTACAAACGGCAGGACGGCTAATGATATACCCGTGACAGGTTTCGAGGATTTTATAACCTCACACCGCAGCCTGGGGAAAGGCTTTTCTGCTGAATGCATGTTCAACCACACTGTTGTTAATAGTGGCCCACTGGCTCGCATATCCGTCGTAGCCTGGTTGATGTGGCCCTTGTTGGGGACAGAGATTAAGTTCCCAGAAATGCTGGGATGATGATATGACCCCCCAAGATCTTTGGTGCTCCAAGTATGCTCTAGATCTACATGCATCTCTACGGAAAAGGAGATGCAAACTTGGGAGATGATGATGGAAAAGAGATCTTGAAGGCAGTAGAACTTCTGAAGCATGAAGGAAAACTCTAGTCAGAGAAATGGAGAACATCAAGTACAAACTGACTGCATATAGAGTCCAGGACAGAGGGAGCAAAGACCCATAAATGAAATTAGGATAAATCCCAAATACTTTTCCTATACAAAATCCAGGGTGAAAACCACAACCAGTATAGTGCTTCTACTTCAAGGGAATGGAGCATACACTGATGACAATAATGAAATGAATGAAATACTGAAGTCACAATACGACTCTGTATTCAGTGAACCCCTCACCACTCTACAGATCGATGACCCAAACGAGTTTTTCGTGAATGAGACTCAAAACTCTGCCAACATCTCCACAATTTCTGATATAGCCCTCTTCCCAGTCGACTTTGAAGAAGCCATCGACAGCATGCTCAAGCACACTGCTCCAGGCCCAGACTCGTGGAATAATTTATCAAATATTGTAATACCACTATCCTGGGCCTTTATTATTTTGTGGAGGAGCCTTAACACAGGTGTCATCCCACACTCATTAAAAACCACCGATATTGCCCCCACTTTACAAAGGAGACTGTAAAGCAATTGCAAACTATATATCAATAGCCCTAACTTCACACATTGGCAAAATCTTTCAACGAGTCTTAAGAGGCAAGATTGCCAATCACATAGAATCACAATTGCACAATCCAGGGCAGCATGGGTTATGGGCAGGTCGCTCCTGCCTTTTACAACTGCTAGATCACTGCGATGCAGTCCTGGATGCTGAAGACAAGCTAAATGCTGATGTATACAATGATTTTGCAAAAGTGTTCGGCAAATGCGATCATAGTGTGATTGCTCACAAAATGCGTGCAAAATACGAATAACTGGAAAAGTGGGCAAATAGAACCCAGAGTAATAATAGTAAACAGAGTGAAGTCGGTGAAAAGCTGTGTTCCTCAAGCACGACACTCGCCCCACTTGTTTTCCAGTCTTATATCAGACACTGACAAGGACATAAATCATAGTACCATAACATCCTTTGCTGATACCAAAATCTTTATGAGATTGACATTCATCAAAGACAGCTAATCTTCAGGTAAATATAAATCAAGTCTTCCAGTGGGCCTCAGACAACAAAATGATGTTCAACGAGGACAAGTTCCAGTTGCTCCACTATGGAAGGATATGAGGAAATAAATACTGTAACAGTTCAGGAACAACTCAAATCATTCAATAAAGTGAAAGTCCCATGTGCGAGACCTCGGAGTAATGATATCGAAAGATCTCACATTGCAGGATCACAAATGTGTTGCCATTGCTACTGCAAGGAAAATGATAGGCTGAATAACTAGAACTTTCAAGACAAGAGATGCTGAGCCAATGATGATACTCTTCAAGTCACCTGTTTTCTCTCCAGGCTGGAATACTGCTGAATACTGACGACCACCTTCAAGGCTGGTGAAACTGCAGATATACCTTTGATATACCTTTGAAGAGTTTCGAGAGTTTATCTACTCTCTGAGCCCGGCTCGTCTGGTGCTTGCCTGGTCAACCAGGCTGTTGCTGCTGGAGGCCCGCTGCCCCACATATCCATCACAGCCTGGTTGATCTGGCACCTGGTGAAGATACTTGTCCAGTTTCCTCTTGAAGGCTTCTACACTGGTTCCAGCCGTGTTTCGGATATCTTCTGGTAAGATGTTGAATAGTCTGGGACCCCGGATGTTAATACAGTGCTCCCGTATTGTCCCCACCGCACCCCTGCTCCTCACTGGGTTTATTTTACACTTCCTCCCATATCTCTCACTCCAGTATGTTATGGCAGTGTGCAGATTTGGGACCAGGCCCTCTAGTACTTTCCAGGTATATATTATCATGTATCTCTCTCTCCTCCGCTCCAATGAGTACATGTTCAAGACTTGAAGGCGTTTCCAATAATTTAGATGTTTCAATGGCTCAATGTGAGCCGTAAACGATCTCTGAATTTGTTCCAGCTCTGATATTTCTCCTGCCCTGAACGGGGCCGTCAGCACAGAGCAGTATTCTAAGTGAGGGAGCACTAGCGATTTGAAGAGTGTCACCATCGGCATTATTTCCCTTGTTTTGAAAGTTCTCAATACCCACCCCGTCATCTTCCTGGCTGTCCTGATCTTTGTCTTGTTATGGTCTTTAAAAGACAGATCAGCTGACATAATTATTCCCAAGTCCTTTACGTGTTCATTTCTTTCTATGTGGTGACCCTCTTGCGTTTTGTATATAGTGTTCCTTTTGAGTTCTTCATTCTTTCCATACCCAAGCAGCTGAAACTTATCACCATTGAACGTCATGTTGTTCTCCACTGCCCACTGGAAGACCCTGCTTATGTCTTCCTGTAGTTTTTCAGTGTTCTCTACCGTAGTGACTTTCATGCTTATTTTAGTATCATCTGAAACTGATGATACAAAAGTGTGCCGGGTGTTTTTATCTATGTCTGCTATGAGGAAAATATGGAGAGAAATTTCACTACTCGTATACACTCAGTCATCTGAACTACTAGGAATACTCGAAGTCTTTTCAACTGTATTCCTCGGAATGGTAGAAATCCTGGAGAGACTGGTTCCAAACCTGAACACCGAAATCATTCTGTATGACAAGAGACTTGGCAGACGGTGAAAAATGCCTCCACTTAAAAGCAAGAGCGCGACGAGTACACTAAGAGAGAACTCGATGAATGTCAGAGATCCTCGACTCTTCAATGCCCTCCCTCCCTCCCCCAATGCGTACGGGGAATTAGCATAAACCTCTGGCGGTCTTCAAGAGGAAACGTACGGCCAGTAGTAACAGCCTGGTTGATCAGGAAATGATCCTCCAGGCGGCCTTTTCTGAGGCCGGGCCGCGGGGGCGTTGACCCCCGGAAACGTTCTTCAGGTATCCTTCAGGTGGTATTCAACCCCCAGTATATACGAGTTTGTGAAAATTGAGGAAGGGGGAAGACCAAAAACTGAAAATGACTCGTGGGAGATAGGCTGCAAACCTCATGCAAGGCGCATAGCGCAAAACATATCGCCGACGTGCACATAAACTGAGCCTCTGCAACGAATGCTCATTTGGCGAAATCTAAAATCAACTTTCAGTAATGTTGACAGTCATTCACAGCCCTTCACATAGGTCAGGATCATCTTAGTGTGTGCAACACCAGCATGGAATTCATACCTGATAAAACATATCAAGAAACTGGAGAGAGTGCAGAGGTTTGTAACGAAACTTGTACTAGAGTTAAGGGAAATTAAACAAAGAAAATGTAAAGGAACTGAATCTTGACATCAGAGGACAGAAGAAACCTGAGAGAGAGACAGTAATGACATACAAAATACTCAGAAGGCTTGATGGGGTGGGCAAGGACTGACTGTTCGAGAGGCTGTTCAGAAAGTATTTATTCAGCCTCAGAGTGATCACGATGTGGAAATGCCCGTGATGACGAAGTACTGGAGGCAGGTTCCATACACAATTTTAAGAAAAGGTGTAACAGGGCCTACAAGGTAAGGAGAGCAAAAATCCAACAAGTGGCAAGAGGCAAGGCGAGGCGAGACTCGATCTTTGCAGCCACAAGCAGGCGAGTACAAACTGGAGAGTACACACACAAGGTGGACAGAGACAGGATGTTCCAGAAAGGGGACACAGAAACAAGGGGTCACAATTGGAAGTTGAAGACTCAGATGAGTCAAAGGTATGTTAGGAAGTATTTCTTCAGCCATAGTGTAGTCAGGAAGTGGAAGAGTCTAGCAATTGATGTAGTGGAGGCAGGAGCCATACATAGCTTTAAGACGAGGTATGATAAAGCTCATGGAGTAGGGAGAGAAAGGACCCAGTAGCGATCAGTGAAGAGGCGGGGCCAGGAGCTGAGTCTCGACCCCTGCAGCCACAATTAGGTGAGTACGTACACACACACACACATACACACACAAAATACTGAGAGGAATCGACAAGGTGGACAGAGAGAGACTGTTCCAGAGATGGGACACAGCAACAAGGACAAGTTGGCAAGAGCAAGATACAGATGAGAACACAGGGATGTTAGGGAAAATTTCTCAAGATCATAGAGTTGGCAGAAGTGATAGTCTGGGAAGATAGATGAGTGGAAGGCAGATCCATAATAGCTTTAAGGAGAGGTATGATCAAGTCATGAGGTGACGTAGATATCGAGTGCGAGCCAGTGAAGAGGCGGGGCCAGGAGCTATGACTCGACCCCTGCAACCACAACTAGTTGAGTACACACACACAAACACACCATGGCGTAGAGGTCCAAAAGGCAGATGACGACGTAGAGGTAATAACAAGGAGCGCAAGATAGCGAAGAGGTGATAACATGGTAACAAGGAGCGCAAGATAGCGAAGAGGTGATAAAAAGAAGCGCAAGATAGCGGAGAGGTGGCAACAAGGAAAAGAAAGCGTGTAAGTGACAAGAAGCCAAGATAGCATAGAGGTGGCAAGAAGCCAAGATAGCATAGAGGAGTGTAGCAAGAGGCACAAGATAGCAGAGAGCGGCAAGAAGCCAAGATAGCATAGAGGTGGCAAGAAGCCAAGATAGCATAGAGGCGGCAAGAAGCCAAGATAGCCTACAGGCGGCAAGAAGCCAAGATAGCATAGAGGTGGCAAGAAGCCAAGATAGCATAGAGGTGGCAAGAAGCCAAGATAGCATAGAGGTAGCAAGAAGCCAAGATAGCATAGAAGCGGCAAGAAGCCAAGATAGCATAGAAGCGGCAAGAAGCCAAGATAGCATAGAGGCGGCAAGAAGCCAAGATAGCATAGAAGAGGCAAGAAGCCAAGATAGCATAGAGGTGGCAAGAAGCCAAGATAGCCTACAGGCGGCAAGAAGCCAAGATAGCATAGAGGTGGCAAGAAGCCAAGATAGCATAGAGGTGGCAAGAAGCCAAGATAGCATAGAGGTGGCAAGAAGCCAAGATACATAGAGTGGCAAGAAGCCAAGATAGCATAGAAGGGCAAGAAGCCAAGATAGCATAGAGGCGGAAAGAGCCAAGATAGCATAGAGGCAAGCAAGATAGCATAGAGGGGCAAGAAGCCAAGATAGCATAGAGGTGGCAAGAAGCCAAGATAGCATAGAGGCGGCAAGAAGCCAAGATAGCATAGAAGTGGCAAGAAGCCAAGATAGCATAGAGGCGGCAAGAAGCCAAGATAGCATAGAGGCGGCAAGAAGCCAAGATAGCATAGAGGCGGCAAGAAGCCAAGATAGCATAGAGGCGGCAAGAAGCCAAGATAGCATAGAGGTGGCAAGAAGCCAAGATAGCCTACAGGCGGCAAGAAGCCAAGATAGCATAGAGGCGGCAAGAAGCCAAGATAGCATAGAGGTGGCAAGAACATGGCGTAGAGGTGGCAAGAAGTACAACATGACAGAAGTGAGAAGCAAGAGGTGTAAAGAGAGAAGTGGTGAAGGTTGTTGCAAGAGGCTAGCAAGTACTGCAACATGGTATCACCTGGTGACAACACTAAGACTGTAAACCAGTTTCATAAACATGCAAACATGCAGCACTGCAACCAAGTGTCTATGTGGTCTAGCATCAAGCTCCTAGAAAACGTCATCCAATCAAATATTAATGTGAAGTCTGGTAATACATGGTCATACATTGTGTGTGAAGTCTGATGATACATGGTCATACATTATGTGGAAGTCTGGTGATACATGGTCATACAAGTGTGAAGTCTGGTGATCAGGTCATACATTATGTGTGAAGCTGGTGATACATGGTCAACATTGTGGTGAAGTTGTTGATACATGGTCATACATTATGTGTGAAGTCTGGTGATACATGGTCATCCATTATGTGTGAAGTCTGGTGATACATGGTCATACATTATGTGTGAAGTCTGGTGATACATGGTCATACATTGTGTGTGAAGTCTGGTGATACATGGTCATACATTATGTGTGAAGTCTGGTGATACATGGTCATACATTATGTGTGAAGTCTGGTGATACATGCTCATCCATTCACATTATGGTAAGTCTGGTGATACATGATCATAAATTCACGTCATGTTTGAAGACTGGCCATACATGATTGTACATGCGTCATGTGTGGAATCTGGTGATTCATAATCATGCAGCGTCATGTGTGACATGTAAAGTTTAGTGGAACAATATGGACGGACAGACTACGGGCTCAGATGTTGGAGGTACAAGCTACTAACTACCCAACCAACAAGTGAGAGATAAATGGGTGCCAATGGTAAGAAAAAGCACCATGTAAAACGAGGGAGAACTACATTAAAACGCCACACACAGCTGGCAGTACATGAGTAGTCAAAAGGAAAACTCACCTAGCTGAAGGGACCTGGAGGTCTGGGAAGACTCGCTTACTTGGTAGAATCCAGAGGCCAGGGAAGACTCACCTAACTGGAGGGATTTGGAGGTCTTGAGGACGGAATTAGCAGAGTTCTTCCGCCGACGGTCGCCGATGTGGCTGAACCAGGAGCCGATCTTGGCCGTGCCGGAAGTGAAGGAACTGAAGGTGGAACTCTTGTGAAGCATCTTAATGTCCATAACTTGCACACGAAGATCACTCACCGGGTGTTACAACACCGCTCAACACCTACTGGAGGACCCCCTTGTTAGAGGGTTTGTGTGGGGGATGAAGAGAAGACACAATGTCAACTCTTCATGATGGTGTTTTCAAGGAGCCGGGGAACCGAAGACGCAAGAAGTGCCATCATCTGGCCATACTAGGAAGGGGCTCTCACCGGAGGACCCAGGCGGGTAGGTTACATGCAACGTGGTACAGTCACCGTGACAGGACCACAAGACACCAACCTTCAAGGGTCAGAGGCCACGCCTCAAAAATCCCGGGTCAACACACCCACCGATGATTCTTCCAGTCTTGCTGAAGGATCTAACAGTTAACGGAGATAGTGACTCACTTCCTGTCAAATATTTCTTATAACAGTACGAAATAAGATCCCACTAAACAGCAGTTTAAGTTGAGCTTGTGGGGAGGACGACTTGTGCTTAGTCTCTCCTTGAAGGGCTGTGAAACACTAATTGATTTAAGAGGAACCTCGTGGCTTATCGGTGTCACAGGCTTACAATGGAGCGAAGGATAAACACCTTATCTAATGATAAAATTTTGCGTTTCAAGAAAAGCCTCACGTTGTGGCAGTGAGGTGTAAACACTGAGGGGCCAGAAGGCGAGTAACCCTTTATTTACTGGGGGCAGAGGCCACTGTTTACTGGGGACGGGGTTGATGTGTTTACTACGAGGGGCTGTGTTTACTACGGAGAGCTGTGTTTACTACGGAGGGCTGTTTACTACGGAGGACCGTATTTACTATATAGGAAGGCGGCAACACTTATTGACCTTGAGAGCAAGAAGTGTTATTTGACAACGTGTTTACTAGAAGCGAGAGACAAGATGTATACTAGGGACGTTAGCCGCGTCTTTGTTCAGCGGATGTTGGATGTGTTTACTACGGGGAGGGTGAGATATGTTGTCACGTGTTCATAACAGGATGAAGGACGGTGTATGTAGGGGGAAAACGTCTGACTAGGTTGACTACAACACTGTGATTACTTCAGACGAGGAGGTTGGCGTGAGTGTACTCCTACATCGTGCTCCTCGTTGCAGCTCCTTCCTGGCCCGACCTATAAAGAGGAGGAAAACATTATAGAAAACACCGCTCACACGACACAAGAAACCCTAGGTGTGTGATCAAACTCGTCATCATCCAGCAGAAGTGCTACCCACCACAGCTCTCTTTCCCACCTGCTTCTATCACATATCAAAAATGGATACGAGAACGGATCCGGCCATTGTATTATACCCAATGCCAACAAACCCAGGAACTGAGGCAATTATTTAATGTACCAGTCACTGACACTCGCCTCTCTCACCCGAACTAGTTACATCCTCGATGTGAAGTTATATTATATATATACAACGTACTAAATAACCCGAACATTCCCAACACGCCGAACTCCCTTAAAAATTAAACTTTTACAAAATTTTTTTTATAAAATGATAGCTATTTTTTTTCATTAACAATGATATAATGAATTTTATTTTTGGACCAAAACTTAAAACCTCACGTAACCTTCCTAAAACTAACACAATTTTAAGCTAAATTCTGCTATATATCATTGGTCAACTTGAATATATCTATCATTACATTAAATCTATGATATGTATTTTTTTCGTCAAGCTCAGATCGATTTCCACTGATTTATGGGAAATTTTTTTTTTTTATAAGCTGTCGTATCTGAGCGCCTCTGCAAAGACAGTGATTATGTATGAGTGATGGTGAAAGTGTTGAATGAGTTAGTTTTTTTCTTTCTTTTTGCATTTTTCTTTCTTTTTGGGTCACCCCTGCCTCGGTGGGAAACGGCCAACCTGTTAAATATATACAGTGGAACCTCTGGTCACGAACGCTTCCGAACACGAACAAATCGGTTTACGACCAAAAACTTTGCCAATTTTTTGCATCTGGTCACGAACACATAATCGGGTGCCGAACAAACACAGCCGCGCCAATTTTCACATTCCGCACCATTTTTTTCGCAAGCGCCAGTTTTCCTCACTTCCTGTAATTACAACTGTGATAAATTCGGATTAGAAATGTTTTATCAGCAGGTTGGATGGATAATGAGAACATTCAAGACAAGAGATGCCAAGCCAATGATGATCCTTTTTAAATCACTTGTTCTCTCTAGGCTGGAATACTGCTGTACATTAACATCTCCATTCAAGGCAGGTGAAATTGCATATCTAGAGAATGTAGAGAACCTTTACTGCACGTATAAGTTCCATCAAACACCTTAACTACTGGGAACGCCTGGAAACACTTGACCTGTACTCACTGGAGCACAGGCAAGAAAGATATCATAATCTATACCTGAAAGATTCTGGAGGGACTGGTCCCTAATCTGCACACAGAAATCACTCCCTACGAAAGCAAAAAGACTTGGCAGGCGATGCAACGTACCCCCAGTGAAAAGTAGAGGCTCCACTGGTACACTAAGAGAAAACACAATAAGTGTCTGGGGCCCAAGACTGTTCAACAGCCTCCCACCAGCCATAATGGGAATTACCAATAGACCCCTGGTTGTCTTCAAGAGGGAGCTGGACAGATATCCAAAGTCAGTGCCAGACCAGCCGGGCTGTGGTTCGTACGTTGGACTATGTGCAGCCAGCAGTAACAGCCTCGTTGATCAGGCCCTGATCCACCGGGAGGCCTGGTCATGGACCGGGCCGCGGGGGCGTTGATCCTCTGAATGCCCTCGATAGACTCCAGGTAGTGCCGAAACAGTTTATCGCAGTGCCAGTACCCAGCTAGGGCTTGCCATATATGATTTTTCGTAAATATTTTTTTTCTTAATTGTTTTTTGGGCTATCTTATTGAAACTTGGGCAATGTATGATGGAAAGATGTTTCTTAACGTACACCAAATACGAGAGAAATCGGACGATAAATAACGGAATTCACTGCTCAGCCATTAGACGCCCCTTTAAAACTCTTAGGACTCATACAATATTAGTTTTCTCTGTTGTTCAAGGTTTTCTCTGTGTTATTCAAAGTTTTTATATTTAGTTACAATTACCCTATGGTATAACTATTTTTGTGCATAAAAATCTTAAAAAAAAAAAAAAATACATACAGTTCGTAGGGGTCTGGAACGGATTAATCGTATTTACATGCATTCCAATGGGAAAATTAGATTCGGGTCGCGACCAGAGTTTTGGAACGAATTATGGTAATGACCAGAGGTTCCACTGTGTATGTATGTATGTATGTAAAGGAGGTTTTGTGGGCGAGGGGCTTGGACTTCCAGCAAGCATGTGTGAGCGTGTTAGATAGGAGTGAATGGAGACAAATGGTTTTTGGGACATGACGATCTGTTGGAGTGTGAGCAGGGTAACATTTTGTGAAGGGATTCAGGGAAACCAGTTAATGGATTTAGTTGGACTTGAGTCCTGGAAATGGGAAGTACAATGCCTGCACTTTAAAGGAGGGGTCTGAGATAGTGACAGCTGGGAGGGACTTTTCTCAGCTGTCGTATCTGAGCTCCTCTGCAAAGACAGTGATTATGTATGAGTGTGGTGAAAGTGTTGAATGATGATGAAAGTTTTTTCTTTTTGGGGATTTTCTTTCTTTTTGGGTCACCCTGCCTCGGTGGGAGACGGCCGACTTGTTGAAGAAGAAAAAAAAAAAAAAATTATATATATATATATATATATATATATATATATATATATATATATAACAAAAAAGGCACAATACCGTGACTGGAACAATACACACACAACCCGCACATATAAAAGGGAGGAGCTTACGACTTTGTAAATGGTCCAAGTCGGGCCGAAACGTCGTCGTAAGCTCCTCCCTTTTATATGTGCGGGTTGTGTGTGTGTGTGTGTGTGTGTGTGTGTGTGTGTGTGTTATATATATATATATATATATATATATATATATATATATATATATATATATATATATATATATATATATAATGTACCGAATAGGTAAAACTGGTAATTAGCAAGAACTCATTTAAAATCGTCTTTTCTAAAAAAAAATCTCTTATACATTTAAAAATATATTTTTTCCATTTATATTAATGTAAAAATTAATAATTTTGTACCAAAAGAACTTACCTAACCTTATTATAACAAGCACAATTTAATTTAGCCTAATCCAACTAAATATATTTTAGATAAATTTACAATAATTTAATAAAACAAATACAATGAAACATATTTTTTTCGTTTGATTCAGAATGATTTTTGCCAAATTATTGCATACACAAATTTTCGCTTGCTTTATTTGGCAAGAAAAGCGTTGCTATTTAAGCCAGTTTTACCTATTCGGCACGACATTATATATATATATATATATATATATATATATATATATATATATATAATTACTATTATGGTTTTACTTAAGACCCGGGTCTTCCTGGAAAATGAGAGCTAGCTTCCTGTGACACCTAGTACGACCTCTGGTAACCAGGAAGACACCTCATTGGGAGTTTTCAAACTTTTTCTTTTTTATCTAAGCAAGTATTTTGAAGTTCATATAGGATAGATCAAGTGAAAAGGGAGGGAAAGGAAATGAGGGGTGGAAGGAAGACAACTGAAAAAGGGAAGGTGACGATTAAACAGGAGGCACAGATGGAGAACCAATACCTGGGCCACCACATGAATGGTGATCACACACCCTCCCAGTTACACATACATCACACACCCTCCCAGTTACACATACATCACACACCCTCCCAGTTACACATACATCACACACCCTCCCAGTTACACATACATCACACACCCTCCCAGTTACACATACATCACACACCCTCCCAGTTACACATACATCACACACCCTCCCAGTTACACATACATCACACACCCTCCCAGTTACACATACATCACACACCCTCCCAGTTACACATACATCACACACCCTCCCAGTTACACATACATCACACACCTCCCAGTTACACATACATCACACACCTCCCAGTTACACATACATCACACACCTCCCAGTTACACATACATCACACAACCTCCCAGTTACACATACATCCACACCCTCCCAGTTACACATACATCACACACCCTCCCAGTTACACATACATCACACAACCTCCCAGTTACACATACATCACACAACCTCCCAGTTACACATACATCACACAACCTCCCAGTTACACATACATCACACAACCTCCCAGTTACACATACATCACACAACCTCCCAGTTACACATACATCACACAACCTCCCAGTTACACATACATCACACACCCTCCCAGTTACACATACATCACACACCCTCCCAGTTACACATACATCACACACCCTCCCAGTTACACATACATCACACAACCTCCCAGTTACACATACATCACACACCCTCCCAGTTACACATACATCACACAACCTCCCAGTTACACATACATCACACAACCTCCCAGTTACACATACATCTCACACCCTCCCAGTTACACATACATCACACACCCTCCCAGTTACACATACATCACACAACCTCCCAGTTACACATACATCACACAACCTCCCAGTTACACATACATCACACAACATCCACTCACATTTTTTGTTAGAATTGTAGTCTCAAGCAATATTTTTACCATTGTCTTTAGACATGCCTTAATCCATATTAACAGTTTAACTCTCATCTCTACTAATTCACAGAGTACGACTATGCCTTGATCTTTGTCGAAGGCCTCTAGAAGGTAAACAAGTGACTTTTTCCCTAAGGACAGGGGATGTTGGTGGCGTCCTTCTATTTTTATTGGGGAAATGTCCCTTTATAAATATGACCAATTTAGTATGTAGAAGAAAGGTGATGCTATCATTCCCAGGGGCTGGTGACTATTCTCTTAATTACGTTCAATATTTTACAATCACTAATTGGCACATGAGCCACATCTTCCCTGATGTTATCTTCTGCATTTAATACTGCACCTCCATGATGCCATCTGGTACAGATGACCAAGATAATCAATGTGCCAATACCTATTCGTTTTTCTATTATCTTTTTCCAGATAATTTTTTTTTCAAGATTTGTTGCGATTAGATAATGGTAATTTAAGACAGTGATATGTGGAATTTTAATGGAGTTGATATCGCTAAAAGTCAATAATTTGGGTTGCAATGTACAATTATTATGGCGGTATGGTTACTCACAGGATGATTGGCACTAGCCATTAAATTCGCACCTCGGGACAAAATCTAAAAATCATAATTCAAAATATTTAATTAAGACAATTTTTACCAATTAAATTAAGGCTATTTTTTTCACACCGAGTACTCTTGATGGTAAACATTAAGAGTAGACAAGTTGATTCATGATGTCAGTAGTAAACACCTAGTGGATATCAATACACGTTGCAGGGATCAACAAATTACAGGGACCAACATCAATACATCTTCACACCTATTCATTATACCCCATAACTTACAACTTATGCTTGGAAACTGCTGCAGCAATACAGATTCTTACAGAAAGAAAGAACTGAAGGAGCCGAGGAAATGACAGGAGGCTCTGAAGGGTTAACATTAAGAGAGAACCTGGGAAGTACCAAGACAGACCATCCACTATTCATCCCTCCCTCCCTAAGTCCATGAGTCACTGATGGGTATTCCCACTGGCGATGAATGTAACCTTGAGATGAATAAGGTGACCCAGTCCTCTCCAGTAATACACATCGTGGTAGCATCTTATATAAACACTAGCTAAATAATGACATGACACGAGGGGGCATAGCAAAAAATATTAATAAACATCAATATCTGAGTAAAATACCACCAAGGCAAATATGACACTACACACACAACCCGCACATATAAAAGGAGAGGAGCTTACGACGACGTTTCGGTCCGACTTGGACCATTTACAAAGTCACACTAACACGAAGGTCAGGTGTAAGGGGTATTTATAGGCAGGCAGACAGGGAAGGGCACAAGAAAGTGGTGGAGGGGTAATGGAGGTGGTAGTGATAGTGGTAGTAGTAGTGGTGGAGTCAGTCATAATCTAGGAAAGGAGCAGTGCAAAGACGCTGGCGGCCCGCAAGGGTAAGAACAAGAACACAGTGGGGAAAAATAAAATAAATAAAATAGAGGACAAATACAAGGCAAAAGAAAAGAAAAGAAAGAGAACCCAGAGGAGAAAAGAGAAAGAGGAGAAGGGGGAAGAGAAAGAAGGGGAAGGAATCAGGTTAAGTCACGGGTGTTCTGAAGTTTGGAGCATTTAACAATGTAATGAGAGAGGAAAGCATCTACAGAGACAAAGCCAGAGCTAAGATTCATACAGGGAAAGTTGTGTATAAGGGAGGATTCAACCAGACGACGACTGTGAAAGTTGGACGTAGGGTAGACAGTTTTAGCAGAAGACCAATCAATAGGATGACTGTGATCTCTGACATGACAGAAAAGAGCATTATTAGTGTCGGCAAGCCTAACACAATTTTTGTGCTCACTAAGTCTGTCAGAAAGAGATCGGCCAGTTTCTCCGAAGTACTGAAGAGGACAGGAGGAGCAAGAAATAGAGTAAACACCAGGAGAATCTATAGAGGGAGGGGAGGTATGAACTAGAATAGTGCGAAGAGTGTTAGTCTGGCGAAAGGTAAGTTTGATGTCTAAGGAACGGAGAGAGTTGTTGAGATTAGAGAGACCAGAGATGTAGGGAAGGCAGAGGACAGGAGAGTTCTCAGGAGTAGAGGGTTTAGGAGAGAAGAAAGTCCGTTTGGCATGAGAGAAAGCAGAGTCTATGAAATGGGAAGGGTAGCCCAGGCGGGAAAATGAATTATGAACAGTGGAAATTTCTGCTTCAAGGAACTGAGGATCACAAATGCGGAGAGCACGGAGAAAGAGGGAGATAAGAACACTTTTCTTGACAGAGGAGGCAAATATGACATTTCGCAAGCTTTAGCAGTCAACATTATAAAGTTGAATATAACAAGACTAAAATCGCAAGGCCAGAGCTAAGACAAACAGGTTACCAAGATACAGCACACTAGCCAGTATATGTCGAGGCATCTTCTTAATGAAAATAAAAAAGTAGAATTCTGAACAAGTGTCAAACTGTCTTGTAACAGATAAAAGAATGACAAATTTGTAAACAGTATGTAAGAAATATACGTATCGTCTACAAATATAATTTTTACACTAATTTAGACTAACTCGTAGGTATACATCTGAATCCCCCGAAGTCGACACATACCTTCGAAGAGTTCCGAGAGTTTTTCTACTCCCAGAGCCCGGCCATGGGCCAGGCTCGTCTGGTGCTTGCCTGGTCAACCAGGCTATTGAGGTGATAAAGGGTTTGAAAACCGACAAGTTGAAGATTGAGACACTTATGCACCACTGTGTGGCGAAACGCTTCCTTAATAAAAATTCCCGTGTAGTGTATAAGTCTCTCAATCTTCAGGCTATTGCTGCTGGTGGTCCACTGACCCACATGTCCATCACAGCCTGGTTGATCCGGCATCTGCTGAAGATACCTGTCCAGTTTCCTCTTGACAACTTCCACACTTGTCCCAGCAGTGTTCCTGGTATCTTCTGGCTGAGATGTTGAATAGTCTGGGGTCACGGACGTTGATAAAGTGTTCCCTTATCGAACCCACTGCCTCCCTGCTTTTCACTGGGTTTATTTTGCATTTCCTCCCATCTGTCTCACTTGATTTCGGGACTTCAGATCTATATTTACCATCACTCTAAACTTCTCTTCACAATTAGATTTATTAATTTCTATGTTTTACTTTGTACCTGAATCCTCTATTTTCATTTCCAAGGATTAAACTCTAAACTTGTCTACATACAGCTACTTTATTTTGCAAAGTTTCAATCCAAATCGGAAGTGAATTAATATTACCGTGTAGCCTACCTCGTATCTTAGTGAGAGTGGTGAAGATGAACGTGCGAGAGCCAGGTTGTGAAGGTCGGAACACAAGTATGACCAGAGCCCTGGTAAGGATGGGAGATGAAGGAGAGGGAAGGATGGTCGAATACAGACAAGATTTTAAAAGTTGATGTGAAACCTCAGCTTCCACAGTCAAAGTTAACAGGTGGGCCCCGGAAGTGAAGATCAACTAGTACAACACCCCCCATACCACACACAGAAGAGGCGGAGCCAAGTGCTGTGACTCGATCCCTGCAACCACATATAGGTGAGTACATGCCGGCACACACTTCCCAACACACCCAAGCGGACACCCACATAAAGGTACCGTTCAAGGGTCACGTAAGATAAGGGCAACAAAAGACAGACAAGAATTCCTATACCGTAAAGTGAGAGACGTGACTCGTACCAGTGTGTACATTTCACAGGTAATCCAGATTATATATCTCGCAATACTCCCACCTCATCACATTACCTCTGTGCAACATTACTTAATATAAACAAGCCATGGTGCAACTGTTGAATGTTGCTCCTCCGCAAGGTAGATCCATTTTCTTGTGAAACTCTCGAGTGTTGGGAAGGAAGAGAGAAGGTAGGGAGCAGGAGGGAGAGTGGAAGGTCGTGAGGGATCCTTCATACTGTCTGCGCTAGTAAGAAGGGTATCTGGGTTGTACACTTGTGTGAACCATTAAGTACTGTACTTAAACACACCCACACGCACTCAACAACAACACACTTAACACAATGTGTGTACTGCGAGGTACTGACCTTCATCACAGACAGACAGAGACCCCTCCCCCACAAACACACCCACCCACCCCGTCTATCAAGTTTCTGACAACTGGTACCCAACTCACCCACTCACAACACCACGAAGTAGTAACATAGGGTACCCACATCCCTGGTTTAAATACCTACAGTACATAAACTTGTCCAAATACCAGGTGAAATTCTTACACCTTCCCCGAGCAACAAGTAAAAGTCCCTCACTTTTTCCCAAGTAACAGGTTACTCTCACAATTTCTTGACAAATACTAGACACCTGATGATATCGCCCAGTGTGTTGTTGCTTGTGTTAACTACTGTATATTATATTACATAACAGGTCTTTACCCCGTAAAGGGAGGGGGTAACCATTTAAAGAAAGAACTCAAGGCTGGCAAACAAACCAGGCCCTTAACATCCCCCGTACTTAGTAAGTAAAGGCGGAAGTGTATTATCTATCCACGTCAAACAAGTATATCTATCCACCCATCCATGTGCAGCCCCACAATATATCCACTTCGACATCCATCTATTCACTGCACCACAACACTGTACATTTAATGAAGGTCAACTTAGCCACCTCTTCCCTCTGAGCCGTTTATGCTAAGCGACTCAGCTCTACGTCTCGTGGAATATTCACCCTGGCCTCCACCAGCACCCACAATACCCTGAAACACCGGAGCTTTCCTTCTGTAACTTCAGGCCCAGATAAGACCAACTGACATAATTTATTGCCAGTACGTTGAGGATTTTGTTCTGATTATTAACACAGCTGGTTAGTAGCCCAGGATAACCCGATAAAGGCAAGATGTCATCAATTTGAAATTATTTCCACTGGGGTCCTTTGTATCGACCTTTCCCCACACACACACAGGTACCCACTTGCTCCTAGGCGAACAAGAGGCAAAATGTATAAATTAACATGTGTAAAGTTTCTGCCCGTCCGAGAATCGAACTATGGTCCTTCAGTGTACGAGCTGAGGCCGTTACCAAGTGAAGTATAAGCATCGGCAAATACGAAAATGCTTTGTATCATAACTTGGCACCATTTCGTTTATTTCCAAACATTAGTACAAGCGAGACGAATAAAAATGTACTTTTAACAGTGTTCATGCACAAAGCATTCCAAGGTAGCATAGAACAAAAATAGTTTTTTTTTTATTTACAAAGAGAATCGCATATGTTAAAATTTTAAGTTTATCTACTGCATCTACATCAAGGATGAAGGCATTCAATATGTAAGGACCTCTAAGTTTGGGAAAACAACTTGAAACAGCTCATTACTGAATCTTAAGTATCAACAAAACTCTTAGTAACTCTTAGTTTTGTAAGCACAAAGTAGGCACGGAAATACATATTGCAAAACTTTCTCTTATCACCAGCTGGCTCAGCAACCACATTAATTTTAATGCATTTAAAGCCTATCGATTGCACGTGGACCATTAAAACTGCTCTTAATCTATACACTAACTTCCAGAAAACGTTAAACATTAAAATAGGGCTTAAAAAATGTACACAGCTTACTGCAAGAGTATGGTAGCTATATATTTACTGGGAGCGAAGCTACGAGCCTGGGAATTTACAGTTTTGGTTTAGTTCCAGTTCACTACCTAATACCGAACGGTTCCCAAGAGGAAAAATATTATGTAAACGTGTGGCAATTTCGACCGTGCCTAGTGTAGGTGGTGGCGGCTAGAGGCATTCAAGTGAGCGTGGGCGGCCCACTCCCCCACGCTTGTTATCTCATCAAGCTTTATTGGCAAGGAAGGAATAAGAGGAAATTAGACCACCGCCGGTCTAGGAAGACAAAATCTTTCACCGGAGATTATTAAAAAAAAGGGGTGCGGCTTAACAGTCGCCTTTCTCTGACTGGGTTTCCTACTTGGAAATGGCAAAGTTACTATAACATATAAATCACAACCGGTTCATATTACATGAACATGTGTGCAACACATGCGACAAAACTGTTAACAATTACCATGGTTATTGCTCCTGACAAATATTTACACTAACGTCCAGCTGGATCAACATGTAATGCAGTCTCGCTCTGCCAATATAACATCAAATACAATCATTATGTCATAAACACACTACACTAACATTTATACAATCATCTTGCAATAGTCTATTACAATAAAAAAAATGCGAAAACTCATTTTAAACCGGACTTTAGCATAGTCAGCGAATTTATTCGGGAAGATCCTCATCAAGATCCCTCATCGTCAAGTTCCTCATCAAGATCCTTCATCGTTAAGTTCCTTATCAAGACCCCTCACCATCAAGTTCCCTCATCGTCAAGATTCCTCATCGTCAAGTTCCTTATCAAGATCCCTCACCGTCAAGATCCCTCATCGTCAAGATCCCTCATCAAGATCCTTCATCGTCAAGTTCCTTATCAAGATCCCTCATCAAGATCCTTCATCGTCAAGTTCCTTATCAAGATCCCTCACCATCAAGTTCCCTCATCGTCAAGATCCCTCACCATCAAGATCCCTCATGTGTGTTACACCACTATAATACTGGCTAGCTGGGCTACCTCTGGCCCTAGCAACTATCACATCATTTAAACCGCAGGATGTTCAATATGCATTAGAACAATAATGGCAGACTTGTATATGTTTACACTCTTGCATTAGTGCAGATACAACACTGTACACTGTGCAGATACAACACTGTACACTAAAGTACTAATCATTATGCGAGTCTTCACCGAAAGTAAAGTGGTATGTCGCCTGAGAGTAGACAAGTAGACAGCCTGGGAAGAGCTGGGTTACATACTTCCTCATAACACGACTTCAGTTTACACTATGTTTTCTTATTCATAATAGAGCGTCATTATTTGAACGATCTATGCCACTTGTAACAAAAAAATATTTTTAATGATGTTATTTTAATTAACCTATATATATGCGCAATTAATTTCCAATAACAAACTTCAATAAACGGGAGTAACGTTGGTAGAGAAGCACTATAGCAGCTTAAAAGTGAGAAACATTACCATGGTTATGAAGGGTATGAGGACATGTTGTACAAGAACATTACCCCTATGCTACACCATCTCTCACGTGAACCCCCCTCCACCCTGCCAATAACCCGCCCTGGCATCCTCCAACACTATCCTGCTCACATGAATCTTCCATAAAATATTTCAGTGCCATCAGCCATTTCTGCCTAATTGTCCAATGGAATTTAATTATCGAGTAGAAGCGTTCAATTATCTAGAGCAGAGGCCAAGTGAAATGGTAAAGAGGAATTAATTATTCATGTGGTCCCTCGCGCCTCCCATACCTCCATCTCACATTTATCTTGCTGCTACTGTTGTTGTTGTTGTTTACTTAATGCTCATGGATAAGTCTTGATCACACGATGACTCCGCTCAATGCTGCATTAACTTAACAGCATCTTAAAAGCTGTGACAATTTTTTAAATAGTTGTTGTGTCTTAGTGGTAGAGCATATGGTTCTTCTGGTTCTCTCCGTCAACATCCGAGTACTCGTATACTTGCCCGTTATTGACTGCCCTGTCACTCGCTTATCATTCCAACCTGTTACAGACCAATCATCTAGAACAAATGATTCCCACAACAAGAATGTTACCCACAACAGTCGGGCAACACCCACGTACTTATTTATTAATATGTGAACAGGGGCAATAAATATGAGAGACTTGCCCAAAGGTATAGACTCGCCCAACATTGAACCTGGGTACTTCGGTAGTCAGCAGAAAACACAACCACTGGCCTACGAGCTACTTTTTGTATATTAGATATAATGCCCCAGTCTCCTAGCGGGCGATTCTCCAACCTTGATTAGATTTTGCCGTCGAAGCGGCTAATTTATTGTACACCCCACGCACCTATCCTGTGACGGTAGCGCAAGAGTATATGGACACACACAGGATCTAGGAATTAGGTTCCAAAAGGGGTTAACAGTACTACTTCTGGATTTGTAACTACAGCAAGCATGCATGAGCGTGTTAGATAGGAGCGAATGGAGACAAATGGTTTTTAGGACTTGGCGTGCTGTTGGAGTGTGAACAAGGTAATATTTATGAAGGGATTCAGGGAAACCGGCAGGCCGGACTTGATTCCTGAAGATGAGAAGTACAGTGCCTGCATTCTGAAGGATGGGTGTTAATGTTGCAGTTTTATAACTGTAGTGTAAGCGCACCTCTTGTCGTGAGAAGATATTGGAGTAAGAAATGCACACGTTGGATGTCTTGGAGGCGTATAATTAAGAGTCTTGCCTTGCCTTGTCCAGTCTATGCCTAGCGGGAAGTGACCACGAGGCCTCTGGCCTACCGCTTACATGTGATGGGTTTCGTGACGTCACAGCAAGCAAGGGAGCCTATCTATAAGGTAGCTGGGATTATCTAAGTATACTACACAAATACACAGTAACACTACTGACACTTTGGCAAGACAGTGATGGAGTAAATGATGGTGGATGTTTTTCTTTTTCGGGCCACCCTGCCTTGGTGAGAAACGGCCGATGAGTTAATAAAAAAAAATAATTGGCCTTCTCTGTTGCAAGCAAATTTTGAATATCTGGTTAATGCTGCAGGATTCCATGCTAATGTATGACCATCTCTTGGCTCAAGTTTATTCCAATTTAAATCACTGTATATGTTTTACATGAAAAGAATTTCCATCGTTCCATTTTATACATAAGAAGTATAAGCAAGCAGCGGGACAAATGATCATTTAACCGAAGTTAACGCAAAAAAAGGTTCATTAGGAGGCTAATTTCCATTAGGATCGATCTCTTGCATTGTCGATAAAGCCTACATACTTCCCAAAATTAATTTTAACATGAAAATTCTGGCAAACTAATATTCAATATCCTAAATATCCCTCTTGTCATACGCTTTTGTTGTGAAGATGAACAAACAAGTTTGTGAAGGGGTGGACAAATAGGTGAATGAATATAGGAATGGATAGATATGAACCAGTGGATGAATCGACGGAGACACTGTAGAATGGACTCGAAAACGGATGGATGAAGTCAGATTGATGGATGGGTTGTTGGATGGATCATGTTAATTCACCTCAGTTGTTCAGGACTGTATACGACCACATGTGAGAGAACATTTAAGGAAGGCGAGGGAGGGTGAGAGGAAGTTAAAATTGTACTAAGTGATGTATGGCGGTACCCCCCTCCCCCTATACCCCACCACCACCACTCTCACATCTCCAGTGTTACACATCACAGACTCCCACCACCACCACCACTCACATCTCCAGTGTTACACATCACAGACCACCACCACCACCACCACTCGCACATCTCCAGTGTTACACATCACAGACTCCCACCACCACCACTCACATCTCCAGTGTTACACATCACAGACCACCACCACCACCACCACTCTCACATCTCCAGTGTTACACATCACAGACTCCCACCACCACCACTCTCACATCTCCAGTGTTACACATCACAGACTCCCACCACCACCACTCGCACATCTCCAGTGTTACACATCACAGACTCCCACCACCATCCTCCCCGCCTCTAGAACCGGGAAGGGGAGGGTGGGCCCCTGCACTTGCCCCTGCAAACAAAACTATTTCTATAAAGTGGGATACAATATACGACTGACAGTGGAGTAATGGACTTGTATAAATTACTTTATAGAAAGAAAACCTCTTGTAATGCAGAGCAAGTCGGCCAGCCTTAAAATTACCTTAGAATTACTAGACAATCAGAAAAATATAGTAATATTGATATTAATAATATTAATATCTTTATTTACTACAAGTACATGTACAAGGTGTACAGTCCTAGCTGACATCAGTGACATACTACTATATATAAAGCCACTTGTTATGCTGAGCATTTCCGGCAAATTAGGTCAGTTTTGAAGTTTATACTGCAAGAATTTGCTATATGAATTATGATATTTTGAGAAGTTGTGTAACAATTTGTCTAACATTTTATTTTCAACTGTCTTCAATAAACTTTGGTCCTTCCCTAACAACTAAAGCACGCAAACAAGTAAACACATACTAAAAAAAAAAAAAGGTGAGGCTCAGAGCTAAGACTGGGGCACCGGCAGCACCTATCAAAGATAGGCTCCTGCAATTACATATAGGCGAGTCTAGGCGAATCTTCACACGCGCGCATGCACGCGCGTTGTACGTCGCAATATGTTTACAGGAAACCAGTATATTGGAAATGAAAATTAAACGACTTTTCAATATGTTAGTTAAATGTTAAATTTTCCAGCCAGGGTTTTGTCGCTTATACCCTCGTGTATCTGGACATGTTTGTAAACAATGTTTTCACACTGAGTAGCGCATGACCCCCACCAAACAATACAGATTCATCCGATTTTCTCTTCTGCGCCAGGCTGGTGTCCCAGCAGCGATGATGTGGATCTCAGCCGCAGGGCAAGAGATACATGTGTGTACAACAAAGGCACCAATGCCACCGTCAGCAGCAGCTCCTGACGTGGCCACAAAGCCGTCCCCACCACACTGCTGATGACCACCCTCCCCTCCACTCCCTCACACACACAACAAAGCTTGTCCCTCAGATGCCTGACGTCCAACACCACACACCAATACCACAAATGGTTGGTGGCGATGATCCAACTCACCCGTCACGCCTCTCAACGCCTACTAACTCAAGGATAACTCGCTTTCATCACACTGGTTTAATAATCAAGTGAAATGCGTGTGCAGTTAGTTGTTATTTCCTAGTTGTGCGAGTCCGAAGTTGTGATTATAGTCCTGGGAGTGACTACGTAATACGTAGAACCTACAGTTTACGCACAAATTTTCAATGTAAAAGCTGTCTCAAATTTACACAGACAAGCACGCAAGAACAGGTCCCTCTAGTACAACCCTCGAGGCGCGGATATAAGCTGAAATTCGACCCCTGTAGCCATAAGTGTGAACACACTGTGCACAACGTATGAACACTTCTTAGATTGAGAGTCGCTGAAATAAACCTGTTACAAATTGCTTCGTAAAGTCCTGAGCTACTTCCACGAAATCAATGGACGACAGATTACCGGTCAAAGAAGTCTAGTCAATTTGAATAAGGTTAAAATTCCCTATTACTACGTTATCATGTCTAGAAGCACTAACAATTTCGTTTCAAAGCAGTCTCCTTCTATCGTTTTCTAAGCTTGTAGCTCAGTATATTACACATAAATTAATTTTTCTGGACTTTCTAGAGATTCTACCCAAACTAATCCGTTGATTCTTATACTGTACCTGTTTTTACACAATAATTTATATTTTCCCGTACATATACCGCCATCCCCTCCCCCCCTTTCCCGTTATTTTTATCTACATGGAACAACTTGAACCAGAAGTACTTAACCCTTTTACGATTACTGACCCCAATGGACTGCCCAATATGTCCCCTTCACCAGACTGTGGAAATCACCACCAGTATGACTTCAAAAGATGTCAGTAGCTTGGTTATACTCGACTCGCTGCGTGCGTCGCCGCCACATCCTGACTCGCTGCGTGCGTCGCCGCCACATCCTGACTCGCTGCGTGCGTCGCCGCCACATCCTGACTCGCTGCGTGCGTCGCCGCCACATCCTGACTCGCTGCGTGCGTCGCCGCCACATCCTGACTCGCTGCGTGCGTCGCCGCCACATCCTGACTCGCTGCGTGCGTCGCCGCCACATCCTGACTCGCTGCGTCGTCGCGCCACATCCTGACTCGCTGCGTGCGTCGCCGCCACATCCTGACTCGCTGCGTGCGTCGCCGCCACATCCTGACTCGCTGCGTGCGTCGCCGCCACATCCTGACTCGCTGCGTGCGTCGCCGCCACATCCTGACTCGCTGCGTGCGTCGCCGCCACATCCTGACTCGCTGCGTGCGTCGCCGCCACATCCTGACTCGCTGCGTGCGTCGCCGCCACATCCTGACTCGCTGCGTGCGTCGCCGCCCATCCTGACTCGCTGCGTGCGTCGCCGCCACATCCTGACTCGCTGCGTGCGTCGCCGCCCATCCTGACTCGCTGCGTGCGTCGCCGCCCATCCTGACTCGCTGCGTGCGTCGCCGCCCATCCTGACTCGCTGCGTGCGTCGCCGCCCATCCTGACTCGCTGCGTGCGTCGCCGCCCATCCTGACTCGCTGCGTGCGTCGCCGCCCATCCTGACTCGCTGCGTGCGTCGCCGCCCCATCCTGACTCGCTGCGTGCGTCGCCGCCCCATCCTGACTCGCTGCGTGCGTCGCCGCCCCATCCTGACTCGCTGCGTGCGTCGCCGCCCCATCCTGACTCGCTGCGTGCGTCGCCGCCCATCCTGACTCGCTGCGTGCGTCGCCGCCCATCCTGACTCGCTGCGTGCGTCGCCGCCCCATCCTGACTCGCTGCGTGCGTCGCCGCCCATCCTGACTCGCTGCGTGCGTCGCCGCCCCATCCTGACTCGCTGCGTGCGTCGCCGCCCCATCCTGACTCGCTGCGTGCGTCGCCGCCCCATCCTGACTCGCTGCGTGCGTCGCCGCCACATCCTGACTCGCTGCGTGCGTCGCCGCCACATCCTGACTCGCTGCGTGCGTCGCCGCCACATCCTGACTCGCTGCGTGCGTCGCCGCCACATCCTGACTCGCTGCGTGCGTCGCCGCCACATCCTGACTCGCTGCGTGGTCGCCGCCACATCCTGACTCGCTGCGTGTGTCGCCGCCACATCCTGACTCGCTGCGTGGTCGCCGCCACATCCTGACTCGCTGCGTGTGTCGCCGCCACATCCTGACTCGCTGCGTGTGTCGCCGCCACATCCTGACTCGCTGCGTGTGTCGCCGCCACATCCTGACTCGCTGCGTGTGTCGCCGCCACATCCTGACTCGCTGCGTGTGTCGCCGCCACATCCTGACTCGCTGCGTGTGTCGCCGCCACATCCTGACTCGCTGCGTGTGTCGCCGCCACATCCTGACTCGCTGCGTGTGTCGCCGCCACATCCTGACTCGCTGCGTGTGTCGCCGCCACATCCTGACTCGCTGCGTGTGTCGCCGCCACATCCTGACTCGCTGCGTGTGTCGCCGCCACATCCTGACTCGCTGCGTGTGTCGCCGCCACATCCTGACTCGCTGCGTGTGTCGCCGCCACATCCTGACTCGCTGCGTGTGTCGCCGCCACATCCTGACTCGCTGCGTGTGTCGCCGCCACATCCTGACTCGCTGCTGTGTCGCCGCCACATCCTGACTCGCTGCGTGTGTCGCCGCCACATCCTGACTCGCTGCGTGTTCGCCGCCACATCCTGACTCGCTGCGGTCGCGCACATCCTGACTCGCTGCGTGTCGCCCACATCCTGACTCGCTGCGTGTGTCGCCGCCACATCCTGACTCGCTGCGTGTGTCGCCGCCACATCCTGACTCGCTGCGTGTGTCGCCGCCACATCCTGACTCGCTGCGTGTGTCGCCGCCACATCCTGACTCGCTGCGTGTGTCGCCGCCACATCCTGACTCGCTGCGTGTGTCGCCGCCACATCCTGACTCGCTGCGTGTGTCGCCGCCACATCCTGACTCGCTGCGTGTGTCGCCGCCACATCATAAGTTCCTCGGTAAATGTGCTTATCTACATTCATTTTGTCAAAGTGGATTATAGAAATGCAGTTCTATGGCATTCAAATTCACGAGTTAATATGTCTAGTGCTTGGTGCATACAGACCACGGCTATATTCCTATCTTCAAAGAACTTTCTCAGGCTAAAATATCAATCTTATCACAGAAGAACAAGTGAATGGAAGATTAGTTTCTATCTGATTTTTGTATAGTAACACAGGACTTCTCCAGAGTGCATATTAGCCGAGTTATTATGAGGATGAAGTGAATTCTGTGATGACATATATTCAGTAATTCTCATGGCTCAAGTTCTTCGCCCTAACTTTAGTGCCATTAACTTTACAAATGATTCAGTTTGTAAGAGGCCCACTTATTATTTAAGCCAGAGTCAATATTGTTCTTATAATTGTTAAACAATGAAGTGACAAGAGATGTAACCCTCCAGCGGCCTCGTAACATTTGTTTACCTAACACTGACAAAGATTTCTACTCTGGCACTTATTTGAACAATTAATTTAAACAAAAGATGGTGGATACTTATGACTAAAAAAACGTGTAAATAAGTGTTGGCGAGACTAAGGTTAATAACTCTAAGGTGTCGACGCGTTAAGTTTAATAACATTACACTACACTATGTACATAGTACCACTGTACAGAGGAAACAAAATGTATTTTATTCCACAATTAGCTATCTAAACAATTTTACTTACATCTAGCTTTTAAAATGGAAATAAAAATTGTACGACGTTTCGGTCCATCTTGCAACATTCTAATGTGATAATTCAGAAAAAAAACGCAAATTTCTTGTTATATGCCTTTTCTAACTTACTCTTATTTTTTTCTTCCCTTTCCCTCCCTCTCTTTCTCCGCTGTCTCCCAAGGGGTGGACCCTTTGTTGCAGCTCTCTCCACCTTCCTTCCCCCACTCGCAAATCTCCCGGTCTTAATGCCTCTTATGCGTTCTTACCGTCTTTGATGTATATACATTGTCGACAAGGGAAGAGCCTCTTAAGTACGAGTTATTCCTCAACACTTGGTCCCTGCGCTGTCTTACAAATAGCATAAGACATGAGTAGCTGTATTTTCCTCTTGCCAGTTCTCAAGTGAATCCCATCTCCAGTATAACTTCAACAAGCTTCTACTTTTTTCTGCATAACCTGTTTGTTTATAGACATCATACAAACTACAAATCACAGAACATTCATGGATGCCAATACTCGTGGTCTGTGTTCTTCACATCTTCCATCTACCCTGCATCCCTTATCCTGTCCCCCCTCTACTTACATTCTTCCCTAAAATAACTACTCTTGTTGTTAACCTCTGGTACACCCACTACTGCCAGTCATCTCTGGTACACCCACTACTGCCAGTCATCTCTGGTACACCACACTACTGCCAGTCATCTCTGGTACACCCCACTACTGCCAGTCATCTCTGGTACACCACACTACTGCCAGTCATCTCTGGTACACCCCACTACTGCCAGTCATCTCTGGTACACCCCACTACTGCCAGTCATCTCTGGTACACCCACTACTGCCAGTCATCTCTGGTACACCCCACTACTGCCAGTCATCTCTGGTACACCCCACTACTGCCAGTCATCTCTGGTACACCCACTACTGCCAGTCATCTCTGGTACACCCCACTACTGCCAGTCATCTCTGGTACACCCACTACTGCCAGTCATCTCTGGTACACCCACTACTGCCAGTCATCTCTGGTACACCACTACTGCCAGTCATCTCTGGTACACCCACTACTGCCACATCTCTGGTACCCACTACTGCCAGTCATCTCTGGTACACCACACTACTGCCAGTCATCTCTGGTACACCACACTACTGCCAGTCATCTCTGGTACACCCCACTACTGCCAGTCATCTCTGGTACACCACACTACTGCCAGTCATCTCTGGTACACCACACTACTGCCAGTCATCTCTGGTACACCACACTACTGCCAGTCATCTCTGGTACACCCACTACTGCCAGTCATCTCTGGTACACCCACTACTGCCAGTCATCTCTGGTACACCCCACTACTGCCAGTCATCTCTGGTACACCACACTACTGCCAGTCATCTCTGGTACACCACCACTACTGCCAGTCATCTCTGGTACACCCACTACTGCCAGTCATCTCTGGTACACCCACTACTGCCAGTCATCTCTGGTACACCACACTACTGCCAGTCATCTCTGGTACACCCACTACTGCCAGTCATCTCTGGTACACCCACTACTGCCAGTCATCTCTGGTACACCCACTACTGCCAGTCATCTCTGGTACACCCACTACTGCCAGTCATCTCTGGTACACCCACTACTGCCAGTCATCTCTGGTACACCCCACTACTGCCAGTCATCTCTGGTACACCCCACTACTGCCAGTCATCTCTGGTACACCCCACTACTGCCAGTCATCTCTGGTACACCCCACTACTGCCAGTCATCTCTGGTACACCCCACTACTGCCAGTCATCTCTGGTACACCCCACTACTGCCAGTCATCTCTGGTACACCACACTACTGCCAGTCATCTCTGGTACACCACACTACTGCCAGTCATCTCTGGTACACCCACTACTGCCAGTCATCTCTGGTACACCCACTACTGCCAGTCATCTCTGGTACACCCACTACTGCCAGTCATCTCTGGTACACCCACTACTGCCAGTCATCTCTGGTACACCCACTACTGCCAGTCATCTCTGGTACACCCACTACTGCCAGTCATCTCTGGTACACCACACTACTGCCAGTCATCTCTGGTCACTACTGCCAGTCATCTCTGTACCCACTAGCCAGTCATCTCTGGTACACCACACTACTGCCAGTCATCTCTGGTACACCCACTACTGCCAGTCATCTCTGGTACACCCCACTACTGCCAGTCATCTCTGGTACACCCACTACTGCCAGTCATCTCTGGTACACCACTGCCAGTCATCTCTGGTACACCACACTACTGCCAGTCATCTCTGGTACACCACACTACTGCCAGTCATCTCTGGTACACCACACTACTGCCAGTCATCTCTGGTACACCACACTACTGCCAGTCATCTCTGGTACACCACACTACTGCCAGTCATCTCTGGTACACCACACTACTGCCAGTCATCTCTGGTACACCACACTACTGCCAGTCATCTCTGGTACACCACACTACTGCCAGTCATCTCTGGTACACCACACTACTGCCAGTCATCTCTGGTACACCACACTACTGCCAGTCATCTCTGGTACACCACACTACTGCCAGTCATCTCTGGTACACCACACTACTGCCAGTCATCTCTGGTACACCACACTACTGCCAGTCATCTCTGGTACACCACACTACTGCCAGTCATCTCTGGTACACCACACTACTGCCAGTCATCTCTGGTACACCCACTACTGCCAGTCACTCTGGTACACCACACTACTGCCAGTCATCTCTGTACACACACTACTGCCAGTCATCTCGGTCCCCTACTGCCAGTCATCTCTGGTAACCACACTTTATTCTGATCAGTCCTGGTACAACTCCTACTACATGATCATCTTGTCACCCCACTCTCTATCCCATTGTGTCATCCATCCTACGCCATCATCTCTCGGCTCTCCCTCTGTCATCTCTGTACCACTCTCTCATTCTGACTTCGTCGTAACTTCTGCTCTACTCTATCTCTCTCTCCGTTTCTTTCTCACTTCTACTCTTCTCGGCTCTCATTCATAAAACATTTTTCTATTCTGAACTTCTCTCTACATCTCCTTTTCTCTATCAGTTTTCGTCTCTCTTCGCTTCCTTCTCTCGCGCTCTTCTCTCTCGCTCTTCCTCTCGCGTTCTCTCTCTCGCGCTCTTCTCCTCTCTCCGCGCTCTCTCTCTCTCGCGCTCTTCTCTCTCGCGCCTTCTCTCTCTCGCGCCTCTCTCCTTTCTCGCGCTCTCTTCTCTCTCTTCGCGCTCTCTCTCTCGCGCTCTCTCTCTCGCGCGCTTCTCTCTCGCGCTCTTCTCGCTCTCTCTCGCGCGCTTCTCTCTGCGCTCTCTCTCTCGCGCTCTCTCTTCGCGCTTCTCTCTCTCGCGCTCTTCTCGCGCTCTCTCTCTCGCGCTCTCTCTCTCCTCTCTCGCTCTCTCTCGCTCTCTCCTCTCTTCTCGCTTCTCTCCTCTTCCGTCTTTCGCCTTCTCTCCGTTCTCTCTTCTTGCGTCTCTCTCTCTCTCGTGCTCTCTCTCTCGCGCTCTCTCTCTCGCGCTCTCTCTCTCGCGCTCTCTCTCTCTCGCGCTCTCTCGCTCACTCGCTTGCTCTCTCGCTCGCTCTCTCGCCAGTAAACACAGTCAATGCCGCATATTGAATGTTATCGGTGAATTATTCCCACATTTATTAACCCTCTGCATAATCCCGTACTTTATGACTTTTATTACTGATCTCTTTAGTAACCGCAATTATTTCCCTTACACATCTACGTAAACAAATTCCTTCCAGTAAAATCGCCAAGCCTCGATATTCAGAACTTTCCCCATACGTAACCATTTATTTTGACTCTAGTTTTACAAGTGTGTCATTACGGACCTAAATTTACGCTCCTAGTAGTCTGCCTTTCATAATTTACCGTAATTGAAAAATATTTCACTCGTCAACCACTCTCTTGTTCTTGTAAAACATCACGTGTGTGTGTGTGTGTGTGTGTGTGTGTGTATGCGTGCGTGCGTGCGTGTGCGTGTGCGTGCCGAATAGGTAAAACTAGTCAATTAGCAAGAACTCATTTAAAATTAAAGATATATATTTTTTTTAATTTATGTTAATGTAAAAATTAATAATTTTGTACCAAAGGAATCTTAGAAAACTTACCTAACCTTATTATAACAAGCGCAATTTAATTTAGCCTAATCCAACTAAATATATTTTAGATAAGTTTACAATAATTTAATAATAAACAAACACAATGAATTATATTTTTTTAGTTAGGTTCAGAATGATTTTTGCGAAATTATTGCATGCACAAATTTTCGCTTGTCTTATTCGGCACGAAAAGCGTTGCTATTTAAGCCAAAATCGTAAGTTTAACCTATTCGGCACGACATAATATATATATATATATATATATATATATATATATATATATATATATATATATATATATATATATATATATATATATATATATATATATATATATATATTATAATATATATATATATATATTAACAACACTGCGACTAGCTAAGAACTCTAACCCATGTTGTTTTGACCCGCCTCATGGTGAGCGAAAACCACATGACGCTCTAACCCACAGGACCACCAAATCCTACAAGAATCACGCACGCAGCAGAGCTAGGTATTTTACCGTGATCCGAGGACAAGATAAGTGTGTATATTCTCGTCCTTTTCATTGCTGACGCCAAAAATGTTTAGCCTTTACTCTCAAGATGTTACTGGTAGTTAATATACTACCTCTCCTCACACCTTCCGGTAATGGAAATTGTTTACTTCAGTCTACCTTCAATGTTTTTATTTCTTATATTCTGCAATCAACTTTGAGTGAATGCACATCTTAATTTATTTGTTTCTTGCAATGCGAAGTGTATGCAACAATTTCAGACCTAAATTTGGATTTAACATATGTTGTAAATTGTCATTAACATGTATATAAAGGAAATCTTAGAAGTAACACTAACAATTGCGTTTATATTATCTCCTAGATATGTTCTCAATATTATCAACCAAAAAATATTTTCCTTCATATTTTTTTCTTCGAATTACATCACACAACTTGTAAGCTACGCGGGGCAGGACTTCACTTTCAACCATTTCTATCGCTAGTGCTCCCTCACTTAGAATACTGCTCAGTGCTGACGGCCCCGTTCAGGGCAGGAGAAATAGCAGAGCTGGAACAAATCCAGAGATCGTTTACGGCTCACATTGAGCCATTGAAACATCTAAATTATTGGGAACGCCTTCAAGTCTTGAACATGTACTCATTGGAGCGGAGGAGAGAGAGATACATGATAATATATACATGGAAAGTACTTGAGGGCCTGGTCCCAAATCTGCACACTGCCATAACAACATACTGGAGTGAGAGATATGGGAGAAAGTGTAAAATAAACCCAGTGAGGAGCAGGGGTGCGGTGGGGACAATACGGGAGCACTGTATTAACATCCGGGGTCCCAGACTATTCAACATCTTACCAGAAGATATCCGAAACACGGCTGGAACCAGTGTAGAAGCCTTCAAGAGGAAACTGGACAAATATCTTCACCAAGTGCCAGATCAACCAGGCTGTGATGGATATGTGGGGCAGCGGGCCTCCAGCAGCAACAGCCTGGTTGACCAGGCAAGCACCAGACGAGCCTGGCCCATGACCGGGCTCAGAGAGTAGATACTATCGAAACTCTTCATAGGTATATCAAAGATGTGGTGGAGTGTGTGGTATACTGACAAGTGTAGTGGTAAAGCTGAGTATATCTGGTAGTGGTCAAGAGTATATCTGGTAGTGGTCAAGAGTATATCTGGTAGTGGTCAAGAGTATATCTGGTAGTGGTCAAGAGTATATCTGGTAGTGGTCAAGAGTATATCTGGTAGTGGTCAAGAGTATATCTGGTAGTGGTCAAGAGTATATCTGGTAGTGGTCAAGAGTATATCTGGTAGTGGTCAAGAGTATATCTGGTAGTGGTCAAGAATCTGGTAGTGGTCAAGGTATATCTGGTAGTGGTCAAGAGTATATCTGGTAGTGGTCAAGAGTATATCTGGTAGTGGTCAAGAGTATATCTGGTAGTGGTCAAGAGTATATCTGGTAGTGGTCAAGAGTATATCTGGTAGTGGTCAAGAGTATATCTGGTAGTCGGTATATCGAGGTAGAGTATATCTGGTAGTGGTCAAGAGTATATCTGGTAGTGGTCAAGAGTATATCTGGTAGTGGTCAAGAGTATATCTGGTAGTGGTCAAGAGTATATCTGGTAGTGGTCAAGAGTATATCTGGTAGTGGTCAAGAGTATATCTGGTAGTGGTCAAGAGTATATCTGGTAGTGGTCAAGAGTATATCTGGTAGTGGTCAAGAGTATATCTGGTAGTGGTCAAGAGTATATCTGGTAGTGGTCAAGAGTATATCTGTGTAGTGGTCAAGAGTATATCTGGTAGTGGTCAAGAGTATATCTGGTAGTGGTCAAGAGTATATCTGGTAGTGGTCAAGAGTATATCTGGTAGTGGTCAAGAGTATATCTGGTAGTGGTCAAGAGTATATCTGGTAGTGGTCAAGAGTATATCTGGTAGTGGTCAAGAGTATATCTGGTAGTGGTCAAGAGTATATCTGGTAGTGAAGGGTCAAGAGTATATCTGGTAGTGGTCAAGAGTATATCTGGTAGTGGTCAAGAGTATATCTGGTAGTGGTCAAGAGTATATCTGGTAGTGGTCAAGAGTATATCTGGTAGTGGTCAAGAGTATATCTGGTAGTGGTCAAGAGTATATCTGGTAGTGGTCAAGAGTATATCTGGTAGTGGTCAAGAGTATATCTGGTAGTGGTCAAGAGTATATCTGGTAGTGGTCAAGAGTATATCTGGTAGTGGTCAAGAGTATATCTGGTAGTGGTCAAGAGTATATCTGGTAGTGGTCAAGAGTATATCTGGTAGTGGTCAAGAGTATATCTGGTAGTGGTCAAGAGTATATCTGGTAGTGGTCAAGAGTATATCTGGTAGTGGTCAAGAGTATATCTGGTAGTGGTCAAGAGTATATCTGGTAGTGGTCAAGAGTATATCTGGTAGTGGTCAAGAGTATATCTGGTAGTGGTCAAGAGTATATCTGGTAGTGGTCAAGAGTATATCTGGTAGTGGTCAAGAGTATATCTGGTAGTGGTCAAGAGTATATCTGGTAGTGGTCAAGAGTATATCTGGTAGTGGTCAAGAGTATATCTGGTAGTGGTCAAGAGTATATCTGGTAGTGGTCAAGAGTATATCTGGTAGTGGTCAAGAGTATATCTGGTAGTGGTCAAGAGTATATCTGGTAGTGGTCAAGAGTATATCTGGTAGTGGTCAAGAGTATATCTGGTAGTGGTCAAGAGTATATCTGGTAGTGGTCAAGAGTATATCTGGTAGTGGTCAAGAGTATATCTGGTAGTGGTCAAGAGTATATCTGGTAATGGTCAAGAGTATATCTGGTAGTGGTCAAGAGTATATCTGGTAATGGTCAAGAGTATATCTGGTAATGGTCAAGAGTATATCTGGTAGTGGTCAAGAGTATATCTGGTAATGGTCAAGAGTATATCTGGTAGTGGTCAAGTATATCTGGTAATGGTCAAGAGTATATCTGGTAATGGTCAAGAGTATATCTGGTAATGGTCAAGAGTATATCTGGTAATGGTCAAGAGTATATCTGGTAATGGTCAAGAGTATATCTGGTAATGGTCAAGAGTATATCTGGTAATGGTCAAGAGTATATCTGGTAATGGTCAAGAGTATATCTGGTAATGGTCAAGAGTATATCTGGTAATGGTCAAGAGTATATCTGGTAATGGTCAAGAGTATATCTGGTAATGGTCAAGAGTATATCTGGTAATGGTCAAGAGTATATCTGGTAATGGTCAAGAGTATATATGTGGTGGAGAGACGATTGAAGGTACTTTTTAATACAATTCTCAAAATAGCTAGGGTCACCCCGATCCACAAAGGAGGTGATCAAACAGACTTGAATAATTATAGACCAATTTCTAATTTACCACTGCTTTCTAAAATCTTCGAAAAATTAATTCATAGACAAATCTATTCCTACCTCAACTCACACAATGTACTCAACCCCTGTCAATTTGGATTCAGGACAAACAAGAGCACAAACGATGCTATTATGCACATGTTGGAGTTAATATACAAATGCACTTGAGAAGAAAAGTCCCACTGAGAATCTTCATTGATCTACGCAAAGCTTTTGATAGTCGACCATGATTTACTGCTCACAAAATTAGCACACTATGGTATAAGGGGGCACCCACTCAACTACCTAGTCATACCTCACCTCACCAACAGAAGCCAGTACGTGTACACAAATGGAGCGAACTCTTCCACACAATAAATTACAGTCGGAGTCTCTCAAGGAAGTGTCCTGGGGCCACTACTATTCCTCATTTACATAAATGACCTACCGAATGCATCACAACTACTCAAACCCATTTTATTTGCAGATGACAACATATGTCTTCTCTCACCCAAATCCAGTTATACTGGCCAACACTGTTAATGCCGAATTACAGAAAATATCAACATGGATGACAACTAACAAGCTTACTCTCAATACTGACAAGACCTATTTCATACAGTTTGGAAGCAAAGCCACAAATGTTCCACTTAACATAACGCTCAATGGTTCACCCATCACAAGACTCACAGAGGGAAAATTCCTAGGAATCCACCTTGACAGTAGCCTTTACCTTTGATATACCTTTGAAGAGTTTCGAGAGTATCTACTCTCTGAGCCCGGCCATGGGCCAGGCTCGTCTGGTGCTTGCCTGGTCAACCAGGCTGTTGCTGCTGGAGGCCCGCTGCCCCACATATCCATCACAGCCTGGTTGATCTGGCACCTGGTGAAGATATTTGTCCAGTTTCCTCTTGAAGGCTTCTACACTGGTTCCAGCCGTGTTTCGGATATCTTCTGGTAAGATGTTGAATAGTCTGGGACCCCGGATGTTAATACAGTGCTCCTATGTGTCCCCACCGCACCCTGCTCCTCACTGGGTTTATTTTACACTTTCTCCCATATCTCTCACTCCAGTATGTTGTTATGGCAGTGTGCAGATTTGGGACCAGGCCCTCAAGTACTTTCCATGTATATATTATCATGTATCTCTCTCTCCTCCGCTCCAATGAGTACATGTTCAAGACTTGAAGGCGTTCCCAATAATTTAGATGTTTCAATGGCTCAATGTGAGCCGTAAACGATCTCTGGATTTGTTCCAGCTCTGCTATTTCTCCTGCCCTGAACGGGGCCGTCAGCACTGAGCAGTATTCTAAGTGAGGAGCACTAGCGATTTGAATAGTGTCACCATCGGCATTATTTCCCTTGTTTTGAAAGTTCTCAATACCCACCCCGTCATCTTCCTGGCTGTTGTGATCTTTGTCTTGTTATGGTCTTTAAACGACAGATCAGCAGACATAATTATTCCCAAGTCCTTTACGTGTTCCTTTCGTTCTATGTGGTGACCCTCTTGCGTTTTGTATATAGTGTTCCTTTTGAGTTCTTCATTTTTTCCATACCTAAGCAGCTGAAACTTATCACCATTGAACGTCATGTTGTTCTCCACTGCCCATTGGAAGACCCTGCTTATGTCCTCCTGTAATTTTTCAGTGTCCTCTACCGTAGTGACTTTCATGCTTATTTTAGTGTCATCTGCAAATGATGATACAAAAGTGTGCTGGGTGTTTTTATCTATGTCTGATATGAGGATGAGAAACAGCAGAGGTGCCAGGACAGTGCCTTGGGGCACTGAGCTTAAAATTCCAAACACACATACAACAAATTTCCAAGAAAATCTCAAAGACTGTAGGCATATTATCAAAGATACGCTATTATGTGCCACAATCAGCTCTCCTTGCACTATATCATTCACTTATCTACCCTTATCTCACCAATGTAATCTGTGCATGGGGATCAACAACATTAAATCACCTTAGACCACTCATAACACAACAAAAGGTTGCAGTCAGAATGATAACAAATTCCCACTCTAGACAGCATACTCCACCAATATTCAAAAGTCTAAAACTACTCACCGTAAAGAACATTCATACTTATTCTTGTGCCTACCACATATATAAAACTTTACACTCTAATATAAACCCTCCGCTCAAAATTCTCCTCACCAACTTTAATAGGACCCATGACCACAACACAAGACACAGATCCCTCTGATATACCCAGTGTTCATATCACCCTATGTAAAAATTCTATGCACATAAAGGGCCCCAGAATCTGGAATTCATTACCAGTAAATATTAAGATAACCTTGTCTGAAAATCAATTTAAGACAACTCAAAAACCACCTACTCACCCAAAACTAAATAATCATACTATAAGCTACTTTGAAAAATGCTCATTATTACTTTCCTATACGATAATCTCAATTTTTAATAATATGTTACTATTATGTTACCCCCTACTCACCCAAAACTTAATACTCATAAGTTAATGTCAAAAATGCTCAATGTTATTTTCCTTAAGATAATCTCAATTCCATATTACCATTCGAGAATCTAAACACCTGTAACAATCTAATATCATCATTTAATATTTTTAACAGTAAAATTTCATTATATTGTAATTTGAAAACAATTTTTAACTAGAATAAACTCAATAAATTGCTCTAATATTAAGTACATAGCCTTTAAGTTACTAGATTAAGCTGCCCCTAATGCCAAGGCATGTCAGTGGCTCTCCTTGCACTCAATTTACATTGTAACTACCAATACCATGTAATCTGCAATGAAATAAAATTTACTTTACTTTACTTTACAAGCAGAGAGGTGAACGACCAAAAGGTCATTCAGCCCTCTATACATTAAAAACGTACACATCCATTCACGACATTCACTAAAAGCACGGTAGTTAAACCTATACAAATAATCCTTGAAACACATGAAAATTAAAAACAGCAAAATCCATAAAAAACAACAATAAACATTAAAATAATATCTTAAGATGTCACTGAGGTTTCTACACACACTTCAGAGAACATAAAACACAAGTTGAAACTAAGAAACAAAAGAAGCCAGACTCATAGTATTAAAATATGAGTGACACACCACAAGTTGCACACAATGTACAGGACTCTGCAAGCAGCAGGTGTCCATTATTAAGGTTAGCGTGTCATGGCTTCAATCACAAGAGAATTCTCTCCTGGTGACTATTCGTGTGGACAGTGGAGCTAGACACCAAAGCCCTGCCCAACTTGCTTTTTGCTCATCAGTAGAGCCCATTGGGACTGCCACTTCTTTCGTTACATAACCTCGTACTTGACCGAGAAAGCCACACGCAAAAGCCTGCTTTAGAGTTTACTATATCCAGCAACTTTTGCCTCTGCTCGTTCATTGCCCTGAAGTCGGGCCTTCCCCTGGCACCAACAAACTTCCATGCCCTTGTGTGTGGAAGCTAGACCGAGCAATGCACGACGGGAGCTGCAACGAGGACAGGTTAACTGAATGAAGTTTGCAAAAAGACGTCATTCATGACAAAAGCATGCCGGCTTGGCTGATAACTCAGTTAGCGGGAATGCTTCGTCTCGGGTCTGGCTGCTATAGAAGAACAATGGAAATATTCACAGCTTTGTCGTAGGATAACATATATTAAGGAAGGGCAGATATAAATTTTTAATGTACAATTTCAAGAATTGTAAACACAGTTCTTATCCTCTCAGTAACTTTTAACCTGCTCTTGGTTTTGAAGGTCAGTTATTTTATTGAAATGTTATCAAGTGAAAAGAGACAGTGAAGGTAACAGCTAGGCGTGAAGGTAACAGTGATGCAGTAAAGGTAACAGCTAGGCGGTGAAGGTAAGAGAGAGTCAGTGCAATGAGGCAGTGAAGGTAACAGTAATGCAGTGAAGGTAAGAGTGATGCAGTGAAGGTAACAGCAAGACAGTGAAGGTAAGAGGCGGGGTCAAGTAAGGACCATGAAGGTTGGGTGTCTGGTGGCCAGCCTGGCCAGGGAGGACGGCCTCATGGCCATCAGCTTAGTACAATACCCACGTCCTCCACCCACGCCACACTTATCCTACCTACTCCTACCCATGCCCCTGCCCACGCCACAATCCTACCTACTCCTACCCATGCCCCTGCCCACGCCACACTCATCTTACATACTCCTACCCAAGCCACGTCCTCCACTCACGCCCCGTCCTCCACCCACGCCCCTACCTACGCCACACTCATCCTACATACTACTATCCACGCCCCTGTCCATGCCACATTCATCCTACATACTCCTACCCACGCCACGTCCTTCACGTTACATCCACGCCCCTGCCCACGCCACGTCCTTGCTCACGTCACATCCACGCCCTTATCCAAAGTTCTACCCACGGTTCTACCCACGCTACATCGACGACCACACCCCTACCTACCTGCCTCCGTTCTCATCAGCGTCAGTTGACCAAGACACCTTTAGTCGCCAGCATCACAGATGCACCAGCATCACATCCTTCTCTTAAGCTAGCTAGCTCTCGCTCTCTCTCTCAAACACACACATACATGGAGCCAGGAGCAATGACTCGACTCTGCAAGCACAAATAGGTGCGCACACGCACACCGCGCACGCACGCACGCACACACACACACACACACACACACACACACACACACAGTTACAAACGTATACTGGTCAACACTCCTTTTCTGGCCAATCATATTACACCGATTTTAGGGTAAGTTTTTGGTGATGATTCCGAATATGTTATTGATTTTGCTTGATTGGCTCTAGATTTTGATAAATTTTGTATCCCATTGAAAACCATAAAAGATGTAAAATATATATATATCAGACGGGGCTAACTTACAAATCGTATTGAAATTACTTTTTAGATCATGCAAAAGTCAAATCATGTAAAACATACTTCATAATAACAGATTAACATAGTAAGATAATTAAGATACAGCTAATTAGTGCATATGAAAACGTTGTACGGTTTTCTTCTACGTTGGTTATCAGCACAGCTTTCTTGAGCAATTGGAAAAGAAGCATACTGGTTACCACTGTGCAAAAACACATATTTCAAGCTTTTAATGGAGGTGTCTATAAACAGCTGCCAATCTCCTGGTCGATACTGAAGTCCTATTCGAAGTAGTAGTCCAGGATGTTATTGTTGTATACAAGTTCTTCATCTTGGCTGAAGTAAGGAAGGAGTTCAACCTCTCTTGAAGTTATTTTAACTTCTTGTTGTAGACAGATCTTTTCTTTTAGTGTGGATAATAAAAATCCAGATGCTTGCTTTGACAGACTGAGGTCATGTATCAGATCACTGAGTTCTTGGCAGAACTGCTGGGCTGTTGAAATTCTTACTTCATATTCACTTCTACTGCTGTTACCTGTGTTACATCCTAAACCCTGAGTTTTTCAACATGTGACCAGGGAAGGTCGGGCAGTGTTGTAAACACTGGTATGGTAACGTCTTCACTGTGTGGCACAGGTCTCCTTGTTGACTCCAAATCAGGATATTTCCATTTGAGTTTCTAGTATGTACTGAAACCTTTCACATTCACCATACAAAAATAACAGTGGTCGTGGTGTTTTGGTTCTCTCCACACCAGACACACCTATTTCTCCACTGTCGTAAGCATTCTACACAGGTTTTGCAAACCATAAGGAAAGCCCAAGACTTGTCTTGTTTTCCAAGCACCACTCCAAAATAAGCAAGATAAGCTTGTTTTAAAAAATCATTTTTTTTGCAAAGAAAAAACATCACAAATGTAGCAAAATGCATTGGTATTGTTTAAGCAGACTCTTCGTGGAGAACTCATGTTTATCTGGATAAAATAACAAAATAAAGGTTATAATATTGTCACTTGGTCGTTGTTGATACAACTCCTTTCCTTAAATATTAAATCATTTAGAAATAAAATTCTAATTTTTATTAAAACTATCTGTATATTCAAATTGTCACTCCATGTACATAAACACGCTAAGTTCCCTGTTAAGTGAGGGTAGGTATGCAATATCTCAAACTAGAGCCAATCTGAAAAACCAACTGCCAAAATACCCTAAATACCTTCAAATATCCATGACAACGAATTTTGTTGTTGTTGACGAGTGATTGGAACACAGTCGAATATAAAGTAAATAGTTTAACAGTGAGAGATACAAGTGAGGGAATGTATACACAGTATGTATGCTTGTCAATAATGGAACACTACCAAGCAGTGGATGATGGCACCCACGCAGTGGATGATGGCACCCACGCAGTGGATGATGGCACCCACACACTGGTACAATGTAACCAAACAAGACACGAGTGCAACATCATTATCCCTTAATGTCATCTACACAATATTAACTAGCTTCATCACTTTATTATCTCTTTCTCCCTATATCTAAACTCTCATTCCTTCTTTACCTCCCTTCACCCTCCTCCTCTACCTTCACCCTCTCTCCCTCCCTCTTTAATTCGCACTTTTTTTCAGGCTACACTTCCAGCAAGTTGAAGGGAGGCTTGATTGTGTGAAGAGTACTATTACCAATTTTATACAGTATGAGTGTCGTGCCTTGCTGAACGTTACTAGTACCAGTGTTCTTGCCACGCACTGTACTCACCCTCTTTCTTAACCTCATCTACTTCCCGTTTTGCGGCAGATTACCAAAAGCTGTTCTTCAAATTCAGAGATCGTTTACGGCTCACATTGAGCCATTGAAACATCTAAATTATTGGGAACGCCTTCAAGTCTTGAACATGTACTCATTGGAGCGGAGGAGAGAGAGATACATGATAATATATACTTGGAAAGTACTTGAGGGCCTGGTCCCAAATCTGCACACTGCCATAACAACATACTGGAGTGAGAGATATGGGAGGAAGTGTAAAATAAACCCAGTGAGGAGCAGGGGTGCGGTGGGGACAATACGGGAGCACTGTATTAACATCAGGGGTCCCAGACTATTCAACATCTTACCAGAAGATATCAGAAACACGGCTGGAACCAGTGTAGAAGCCTTCAAGAGGAAACTGGACAAGTATCTTCACCAGGTGCCAGATCAACCAGGCTGTGATGGATATGTGGGGCAGCGGGCATCCAGCAGCAACAACCTGGTTGACCAGGCAAGCACCAGACGATCCTGGCCCATGGCCGGGCTCAGAGAGTAGATACTCTCTCGAAACTCTTTCAAAGGTATATCAAAGGAATACAGTATACGGCCAATTTTAAATACGACGATAATACCAGTAGTAGTGGTAGCGAGAGCAAAGGTACAATATACAGACACGACACTGTATAGACATAGAAGACAAATAATATGGAACTATAATAATACTTGATTAATTAATTCAAATCTTATAAATCTTATATCAGAGGTGTACTGTCTGCACACATGCTACTATTTTCAGGAGTATGTATAAAAATTATATATATATATATATATATATATATATATATATATATATAATGAGGGGTCATCAAGTCTAAATTTGACCTGTGAATAATGCCTAAAATAGTGATTAGAGAAAACTGTTTTTACAAGGTACACACATGCACACAGTTGAAGACTCAGATGAGTCAAAGGGATGTTAGAAAGTATTTCTTTAGTCACAGAGTTGTCAGGAAGTGGAATAGTCTGGAGAGTGACGTAGTGGAGGCAGGAACCATACATAGCTTTAAGACGAGATATGATAAAGCTCATGGAGCAGAGAGAGGACCTAGTAGCGATCAGTGAAGCGGCTGGGCCAGGAGCCGAGTCTCGACCCCTGCAACCACAAATAGGTGAGTACACACACACACACTCTTTGCTAGGTGTTACCTATAACAGCCACTTGAGGTCTCCTAGGGCTAGCACAGTCTTAACGCTCTCCAACATTTAAAAAACTGTTGCCTTAATAAAGATTTTCAGAACCTCATTTTTATTTCCAAGTTTTACTACTGAAACTTGACTCTCATAATTCTTCTTCTATACTATCAAGGTTAAATATGATGGTGACTAACTACACAATGCTCGAGCAATGTTTGCAACTACTACGTATACGCCAGATACTATCACTAAGATCTTGTGGTAGTATCTTAATCTTAAAATTTACACATTAATGCAGGAATTATACCTATCTAAAAGCGAGTTTAAGTCCAAGCAAGCGTGCGTGCGTGCGCGTGTGTGTGTGTGTGTGTGTGTGTGTGTGTGTGTGTGTGTGTGTGTGTGTGTGTGTGTGTGTGTGTGTGTGTGTGTGTGTGTGTGTGTGTGTGTGTGTGTGTGTGTGTGTGTGTGTGTGTGTGTGTGTGTGTGTGTGTGTGTGTGTGTGTGTGTGTGTGTGTGTGTGTGTGTGTGTGTGTGTGTGTGTGTGTGTGTGTGTGTGTGTGTGTGTGTGTGTGTGTGTGTGTGTGTGTGTGTGTGTGTGTGTGTGTGTGTGTGTGTGTGTGTGTGTGTGTGTGTGTGTGTGTGTGTGTGTGTGTGTGTGTGTGTGTGTGTGTGTGTGTGTGTGTGTGTGTGTGTGTTTTTCAAGTAATTCAGGTGTTCTCGCACCAAGTGATGAACGTCAATCATTGTGTTTTCTAACTTTCATCTTCCACCTCGTTACCAAACGTATCACGGCGTGTTTCTCTAATTTGCTTATTGCTGTTCAGATATAACCTCCATTAATTTAATGTAGAAAAATACAGAAAATAAAATTTAAAGCGGGAACGTAGAAGGTTAAAATTTTAAAAGTCAAGACGTATTCAATAGTAAACCTGTACAATAGTAGATGGAACGATGGTTTATGTTAAGAAAGTTGGAACGCTGGCGGCCAGGATTCACTCAGGTTACCTGTACCAACTCCACGAGGGAGGAGGAAAGGTTTCCAGATTTGACGAGCGCTTTGACTTAGTAATTACTCAACGCTTTTGGTATTAAAAAATAAATACAATGGACATCTAAGGCAAAATAAACAATATAAAATTACTAGCATGAATAAAAACACAAATAAATAACAAACATCAGCTGAAAATTCTATTAAATTATCAATGGCAAAAGGCTCCCCTAAAAGTTCCCTGAGGTCCCTACTGGCACCCGGTCATCATATAAACCATGATATAAGCGAAAAGGCCTAAGTCGTGGATAAACAGTTAAAATGTGTTCCACAGTCAGCGGCATACCACAAGCTACACAGAGTAGCAGGATCGCCTCTAAACCGGTAGCTCTGGGTGATGTACGCGCCCTATCCACAGTCATCTCGTAGTGACGATTCCTGTTGAAAGAGAAGGGCCAAACACCCACGTCCTGTCAAAACTTTTATGGCCCACCGGGCACTCACTTTCCAGGATCATGTCTACGTGGTTCATGAAGTCAGTGTAAGGCAGAAGTCTGCTAGAGAGCAAGCTCGAAATAGCAACCTTCACTTCTGCCGCACGTGGAGACTGTCTAACCACTTCTGGATTTGGTAGACAAAAGAGACAAGACAGAGTGCCTTTAGAATCCGAGTATCAACAAGAGGATTGAGCAGAGCTCCACAGAGGACTATTCTGGTAACTGCGCGCAATGAGAGTCCTCAAAAGCGATCACAACAAAACAAAGACAGCACTTGCTCTTTGATCCATTAATGAAGACTTATACCATTGGACCACGAGCAAAATTATGCTCAGAGAAATTAGCCCGAGTTGTCACTGGGCTCGGCACTTAGGGATCCCCATTCTCAGGTACTGTCGAAGGAGAGAGCCCAGCCTTCCTGTCCACAGACACACTGTGTCCACAATCCAGGAGAGCGGCACGAATAGGGACACAAAAGGGCACAGGAAAATAGATATCTAGGATGATGGAATTTAATGGAAATAGGAGAAAGTGAAATCAAGCCACGTGAAGAATACAGACAAAATACTGAATGTATTAGAGGGACCCAGGAGTTATTATTAAATACTGTCACCAGATCATACAAACACAATTATAATAGATTTATTTGCTACACTGGCGAATCAAAAATAGCTTTCAAATATATGGATGGAGAAAGGCTCAAGTTTGTCTACAATAAATTTTAGGCCAAAATTATAATGTATAGCAGTAGTATGGTGCCCACATCAAAAAAAAAATACGTTAAAGTAGTAGAGGAAGGGCTAGGGATGGACAGAGAAAGGTTAATACACTGCCGAGATTGCACGGCAGACGTATCCACTATCAGGATGAATAAAACGGTGAAAAAGCAGCAGTGTGTCAGAGATGGCGGTAGACACAGTGGTAGGGGAAGAGAAGAACTAAAAACTGAGAGAGTCAAGGGTAGAGGGGGAAGAAATAAGTGAAGAGAGAGGGAGGGAGGGGTGAGGAGAGTGCGTAGGCGTTGGCTGGCAGCCAGGTCAGCTGAGGTCCTCTGCTCACGGAATCAATACTGCTGAACCAGAAATCCGCAGTCATCATAACACCATGTGCAGGTCAACCTTGTATTATCACCTACCCACCTGTCTCAGCCCGTAATCACCTCTTATCCCATCTGAATCCCCACTTGCCTCACGCAAGGCTACCCAAATACACGAAATTCCACATGTCTAACATGATCTTTAAAGCAAATATAGCCACTTCTTTTTCAAACCATTTACTTCGCTACTAGCAAACTGACCTAGAATAATTCTATATTATTATTATTAATATATCTCCTTCGCTTTATTATAGAACAACAATAGCACAAATCTGTGACTTACATTAGTTTGAGTGTATGATACAGTTGAGAAAAGGTAACAAACTTAAGAACAAGGTGAAGGACACTGGTGAAGGTTAACATTGATTATGACTCACTGTAGAGCAGCAAAACATCACTTAAAATGAACCAAGATACAGAATTTTTTTTGTAAAATACCAAGATGATTAAACACACACAATAATGACAACGTTTTGCCTACACAGGGGTTTTTACAAGTCACGTTTTTTTACTTGTAAAAGCCCAAAATACACCATTCCAATCTTGATTTTTTTTTAATTAGACACATCAGTATTGTGCTGCTGTCCTATATTTTTTATAAGTCACATAGTGGGAAAAAATGTAGCTATAGTCACGTTCAATCACACAGGAGATAATGAAATGTGTGAGCGTGTGCTGGAAGAATTGAGGAGGGTAATGAGGATACCACCAAGCATTCCACTTAGTGTGTGGTAGTTAAAGGAACCTCAAAGGTTTCGGGATGAAGTTACTGTTAGATACCACAACCAAACTTGGACATGATCACTACCACTATTGGCACTCACGTGCAAGAAACCCATGGAAAGAGAAACCTGGAAAACCACCAATAAGAACACTTCACGCTCTGGCAGGACTGATGGTCTTTCCTATCACGTGACATGCAAGACTGCAGCTAAATCTTTCAAGCTTCCATTTACATTCAGTACAAACTTTGCTTTTATCAACCGGGGTCTAATATCTACGTTGAGCTGTATGTTGCAACACAAACAGCTTGATAGATCAAGCCCTCAACAAGGACGCCTGTTCTGAGACTGGGTCACAAAGGCGGTGATCCGGTAATCATGTAGAGGTATAATACAGTTATCCCAACAGGATGCACAGTGATCACTGACTGCAGAAACATGGTGACGTCATGTTGATACCTTCAAACAACACCGGGCTCACTTTCCCTATCATCTACACTCTTTTATATCTTAAATTGTTTGAGTGAGGAGAGTGATGAAGGTTAGAGGGAGGGGGGGAGAGGGAAGAGAGAGCGAGACAGGGAACAGAGGGAAGAGAGAGAAAGAGGGGGAAGATAGAGGGGGAAGAGAGTGGGGAAGAGAGAGAGAGAGATACTGGGGGAGGAAGGGGGCACTACAGGTGTGGAGGAGGGCCACATAAGCACCACCTTGGGGGTCACATTTACCTGCAGTAATCACAGCTGGAGCACTCAGCCGCCAGGTGGCCCCTTCATCCATCACCTAACTCCTTACCTCCCAACCCACACAACTCACCTCCCAATCCACACAACTCACCTCCCAACCTCACAACTCGCCTCCCAACCCACACAACTCGCCTCCCAACCCACACAACTCGCCTCCCAACCCACACAACTCGCCTCCCAACCCACACAACTCGCCTCCCAACCCACACAACTCGCCTCCCAACCCACACAACTCGCCTCCCAACCCACACAACTCGCCTCCCAACCCACACAACTCACCCCCCAACCCACACAACTCACCCCCAACCCACACAACTCACCCCCAATCCACACTGTACAGAAAACCCACAATAAAGTTGTTAAAATCTTTTTTTTTTCTTATTCCTATTCTAGACTACTAGAAAACCTAGAAATGGTATAAATATTATACTTGTGGGGAAGCGCTATACCCATAGGTGTATATAGCGCTGGTACTAGAGGTAATCAGTCTTGATCCGAGGAAGGACAGAGTAGCTCCAATTCCTAGAATTAAAAGCCTTCAAGAGCATGAAGGCATGTCGTCCTCCCTTGAAGGTAACAACGCTAACAAAAACTTGGCGTCCTTTCGAAACTAACAAAAAGGCAGAGAGGGCGTGTCCGCTTGGGTACTGCGCAGACCTGACCCTCACACTTTCTGATGGAGACCTTTACCACCTGACCTTGCACACCTGCCTCGCCTCACTCCCACTATGATGTAATACTACTCACTCAATGGACCACCACTACCTTTGATATACCTTTGAAGAGTTTCGAGAGTATCTACTCTCTGAGCCCGGCCATGGGCCAGGCTAGTCTGGTGCTTGCCTGGTCAACCAGGCTGTTGCTGCTGGAGGCCCGCTGCCCCACATATCCATCACAGCCTGGTTGATCTGGCACCTGATGAAGATATTTGTCCAGTTTCCTCTTGAAGGCTTCTACACTGGTTCCAGCCGTGTTTCGGATATCTTCTGGTAATATGTTGAATAGTCTGGGACCCCGGATGTTAATACAGTGCTCCCGTATTGTCCCCACCGCACCCCTGCTCCTCACTGGGTTTATTTTACACTTTCTCCCATATCTCTCACTCCAGTATGTTGTTATGGCAGTGTGCAGATTTGGGACCAGGCCCTCAAGTACTATCTCTCTCTCCTCCGCTCCAATGAGTACATGTTCAAGACTTGAAGGCGTTCCCAATAATTTAGATGTTTCAATGGCTCAATGTGAGCCGTAAACGATCTCTGGATTTGTTCCAGCTCTGCTATTTCTCCTGCCCTGAACGGGGCCGTCAGCACTGAGCAGTATTCTAAGTGAGGGAGCACTAGCGATTTGAATAGTGTCACCATCGGCATTATTTCCTTGTTTTGAAAGTTCTCAATACCCACCCGTCATCTTCCTGGCTGTTGTGATCTTTGTCTTGTTATGGTCTTTAAACGACAGATCAGCAGACATAATTATTCCCAAGTCCTTTACGTGTTCCTTTCGTTCTATGTGGTGACCCTCTTGCGTTTTGTATATAGTGTTCTTTTGAGTTCTTCATTTTTTCCATGCCTAAGCAGCTGAAACTTATCACCATTGAACGTCATGTTGTTCTCCACTGCCCATTGGAAGACCCTGCTTATGTCCTCCTGTAATTTTTCAGTGTCCTCTACCGTAGTGACTTTCATGCTTATTTTAGTGTCATCTGCAAATGATGATACAAAAGTGTGCTGGGTGTTTTTATCTATGTCTGCTATGAGGATGAGAAACAGCAGAGGTGCCAGGACAGTGCCTTGGGGCACTGAGCTTTGACCTCGCTGATGCTGGATCTTGCCCTGTTCACTACTACTTTTTGTGTTCTTTGTGTTAGGAACTCAAAATCCATCTGCCTACCTTCCCGTAATGCCTATGGCCCTCATTTTGTGCGCTATCACTCCATGATCGCATTTGTCAAACGCCTTTGCAAAATCTGTGTAAATCACATCTGCGTTTTGGTCGTCCTCCAATGCCTCCGTAATTCTGTCATAATGGTTCAGCAGCTGTGACAGGCATGATCGACCCGCTCTAAAGCCCTGCTGGTTCGGGTTATGTTGGTTGTGCTGGTCCATGAACTTTGTAATCTGCCGTCTCATCACTCTTTCAAAGATTTTTATGATGTGAGAAGTGAGGGCTACTGGTCTGTAATTTTAGCTAGTGCTCTACTACCTCCCTTATGCAAAGGAGCTATGTCTGCACTCTTTAAGGCCTCTGGAATTTCACCTAGATCTAAGCTCTTTCTCCACAGAATACTAAGGGCTCTTGCTAATGGTACTTTGCACTGCTTTATAAATAAAGCATTCCATGAATCTGGTCCAGGTGCTGAGTGAGTGGGCATGTTGGCCATTTCTTTTCGAAATCTATGGGATTTGTACTAATGTCGGTTAGGTGGTCTGCAGCCTTCTGCTGGAGTGAAAAATATTTCTGCATTTTCTACCTTGCTGTCATTTAGTGGGTTGCTGAACACTGACTCATACTGTTCTTTTAGAATTTCACTCATTTCCTGTTCATCGTCCGTATACGAATCTCCTCTCAATAATGGTCCAATTCTACCTTGCCAAACACTCACCATCACTTCCTATCAAGTACTGTACATTCAATTAAGTCAAAATATTCAGGACATGCGTGTAGTCTGTCTTTGACGAGTACAATTAACTTGCAGCTGAGTATCTGTAATTCCTCTGTTGACGTGTTATCGATTTCGAGCATCTTTCTACCCTACAACCCGGCCTTTGGGACAGTTGCTTGGTGTCTGGCTGTTCAAGTGTTATGGCCCCGCTGCCCCACCATAGCCTGGTTGATCTGGCGCTTTTTTTCTCCTTTTGTGTTTCTTCCGTCTGGTATGTTTTAGTTTCTGCTCTGTAACAGCAATTCTCGTTCATTTTCTCTATCTCTTCGTGACATTGTATATTCTTCTACATTCTCTCTAGATATTTCATTGCCTTTTAGATTTTCTGGTCGGAACATATTTCATACAGATTTGTTTGCTTCTGGATTTATTTTTCCATATGATGGTGTGGGTTAAAGGTGCTCAGTACAGCCAGTTCTCTGATTATTAAACTAAGATTTACTTAATATCACTTCACATTGACTATTTCTTAGGTTTTCTACACACACATTTATACTCCTCTGTACTTCAGTGAGGTTGTGATCCGAGTTATGTGCCTTTATTTGTGTAGTAGTATTTTCAAATATCCATTCTACATATGCTTCATGTGTAGTATAAAGTTACTGGCACTCGTTCTTCCAACTTCTGGCACCAAGAAACCCTCCTTTCTGCTTCATCCTTTTATCAGTGTCTATGAAGTTATCATAATGTCTTCTACTCAGTCTTCCAGTGGGCGCCTTTCCAATGACACTTCCATAACTTATATTATTAAATTCTAAAACCATTTTGTCACATTTCTACAGAGTTAAAAGTCCAACAATTTTATAGTTAGTTTTAATTTGTTTAATTTTTTATTCACAGACTTGGGACCAGACGAGCCTGGCCCAAGGCCAGTAGAAAAACTCTGGGAACTCATCAAAGGTACATTCAATTCACTCTTTTACAAAGTTTAATAACATGTTTGAGTCTGACTTCCACTTTTTATTCCTCTCAAATTTTATCTTTTCTTCTTGTCTTATTTTTGTACGTATATTTTTTTGTTCTGTTTAAATTTATGAATTGATATACGTATTTTGTATGTAGGTATAAAATAAAATTATTTTCCCAATGGCTTATATCTTTTTAAACTATTGTTATTTATTTTATACATTTCTCATGGCTGGAATACAGTGTGTAATACACGAGTTATATTTTTAAATCATATTTAAAGTTTTTGAGGGCTCAAATTTTCCTTTTTTTTTGTAGTCAAAGTAATGTTTGTATTTTTTTTCCATTTTATCTACATAAGCTCTTCCTAATAGAGTAAGAGCATACGAGAATACTTGAGAACCACATCCGTATATACTAGCCTACCACACAACCACATCCGTATATACTAGCCTACCACACAACCACATCCGTATATACTAGCCTACCACACAACCACATCCGTATATACTAGCCTACCACAAAAACCACATCCGTATATACTAGCCTACCACACAACCACATCCGTATATACTAGCCTACCACACAACCACATCCGTATATACTAGCCTACCACACAACCACATCCGTATATACTAGCCTACCACACAACCACATCCGTATATACTAGCCTACCACACAACCACATCCGTATATACTAGCCTACCACACAACCACATCAGTATATACTAGCCTACCACACAACCACATCAGTATATACTAGCCTACCACACAACCACATCAGTATATACTAGCCTACCACACAACCACATCAGTATATACTAGCCTACCACACAACCACATCCGTATATACTAGCTTACCACACAACCACATCAGTATATACTAGCCTACCACACAACCACATCAGTATATACTAGCCTACCACACAACCACATCCATCCACACCCTCCTCTTTCCTATCCACTGCTACAACTATTTACTTTATTAATAGTTTAACACGATTACTAGTATTAAATAACCTTTACAAACTTGTCATTTTTTCTTAAGTGTTAAAGGAAGGAAAAGGTCTGACCTTATATCTCTCTACTTCTTTATCAATATTAATTTTCCTCTGCTAATGGCAAATTCGTAGAAAAAAAAAAATATTGGGAAAAATGACTGCAAAAAAATCAAATACACACCGAACACAAAAAAGCTACAAAAGAATACAAACAAGGGACGCTCGGAATCATCATTCATTCTCTAGGTCAGACTAATAATATATATGAAAAAGAACACTTGAAATATAAATCAACACTGAAAACAGATATGAAATTATAAAGCAAGAAAAATAATTTCTAAATTTCTTTTATCTCCGGGTCAGATCATTTATCAATCTTAACATTACGAAACTCAATATAGGTAAAGCAAATGGGATTATAAGTAGGTCTTTGTGTGTTATAACTACCTCGTTGTATTTCTATAATCAGGTGCCTATATCGATGTAAACAAAGAATGAATGCTGCTTAATAATGAACAGGGGAAGGGATGAGGGAAAATGTGGAGCGCTGGAACTGGAAAAGTTACTCAGTGTTCTCTACAATACAAATTCACACTAGTAAACATCTACAGCCTCTAAAACGTTTAATTATATCATAATAAAAGTGAAAAATTTTGCTATTAAGAGCTCCCTCAATCTTTCCTGTTAAAACTACTATTATAATAATCAAAGGGAAACGTTGGGATCATATAGCTCATGGTGAATGAAGGGCGATCAGGTTCGATCCAATTCCTTGGATCAAGAGAACTTACTGACAACCTGACTAGGCACCTACCTGGAGGTTGTTCCGGGGGGTCAACGCCCCCGCGGCCCGGTCCTAGACCAGGCTTCCGGGTTACCTCTTGAGAACTTCTACCTTAACCCTAGTAGTGCTCCTTGAGGAGTTTCACGCTCACGCTTGCCTTCATAATATGCAGAGTTATTGAAATATGGCTTAATTAAATTCTCTAGTATACTTGAAGGTGCACAATAAAGAGCAGGAGTCTATGGGTGAGGTGGGTTTGACTTGTATACCACCAGATGAGAAGTATTTCATGGTCAAGATTCCTGTGAAAACTATATACCCACATGCTGAAGAAACCTGTACAGCCTAATTAACAACAGATCTTAAACTTATACTACTGTTGAGAACTACGCAATCCTAACTGCTGACTACATCATTCTTTCCTTGTGTTATACAACAATTTACTCGAGACATTTGTAAAAAAGTCTGGGTCTTGATGAGCAAGTCTTAAAGTAATGTTTAGTTTAGTGAATCATTAAACAAAGGAATATAACAACATTAAACTTACTTATCTTTGTAATAAAGCTAAAACAATATTCACAGCTATTAGAGGTATCTTCTTCCGTTGTACACGACCCTCGTTCTATTTAAATGTATTAAAACAGTGCAAAAGAGTGAATATATATATATTTATATATATATATTATATATATATATATATATATATATATATATATATATATATATATATATATATATATATATATATATATTATATATATATATATATATATATATATATATATTATATATTATATATATATTTTTTTTATATATATATATATATATATATATATATATATATATAATTTTATATATTATTTTTTAACGTTAGCAAGGCTTTTAACACTGTCACATGCGAGGTGATAAGGAAAGATACAGCAGTTGACACTGGAGGTGAAGTAACCAGTGGGATCATGACATGGGTAACACAGCACGAGCCGTGGAAAATATGAGGTTCTTTTGTGGGACTATTTATTAATAAGATATATAAATTATATTAATATTGGGGAAAACAAAAATAAGTATATTTGCAAAAATACATTCCTTAAAATTAAAATTGTAAGGAATTGCAGGATAATCTTAATAGGATTCAAATTTTAATTATTAATACAGTAGAACCCCCATATCCACTTATTCAATATCTGCGGTTTCAGTTATCCACGGTTTTATGTGGCCCAAAAATACCTCTTAATTTTGCATAACAATGGCCCCCAAAGCGAAAATGAACAAAAACTGGCAGTTCTTCAAAGGCTAAGAGAAGCCGTGAAGTGCTTCCCATCAGAAAAAGTGATAATTCTCCACTTATTGTGCATAATTTATCAATTAAACTTTGTAATAGGTATGTATAGGAATTGTATAGGGTTCGCCTATCCACGGTTTCATCCACGGCAGGTCCTTGGAACGTAGCCCCTGCAGATACGGGGATCCTAATGTATTTCATAATTGACCATTGTTTTAATTATGTCTGTAGAGCTCCCCTTACTTTTCCTCTTTCTCTCTCCATTTATGACCTAAGTCTGGTGGTGGTAGTTTATTCATCAGGTAACAAGTGCCTCCTGACATGGATCTTAATCAAATGATGACTATTTCAGTAGTTCAGCATCCGCTGGCTCTCTCAGCGTGGTTGTACATCCCCATTTAAAATACAAAAAATCACTACATGTAGTATATCCTAAGAAAAGATGTTGACTCTCGTAACATTGCAGGGTATGTATAAAGAGTGAGAGGAGGGAGGAAGAAGCAGAGGAAGGAGACAAGGATGAGACGAGCTGTCCTGGTACGAGAAAGGCATTGTGAGGAGCCGAGGCCATCCAAGCTAGGAGAACAGTGATAGATTCAGGTTATATGGAGAGAGAGAACACCACCCAGTCCTGGCCTACCGCAACACACCACCAACAAGAGGTAAGTTGGATAAAAAGAGAGCCAGGAGTATAACACAGAGAAGAGGGAGAGGGGTATGTGGCACTGGTGGTGATTGTGGGAGAGGGAAGATACACATTAGAGATGGGGAAAGACACCCACCCTCCCTAATTATGTGAAACAAATAATGAGATAACTACGCCGTCATTATGGTCCGTCCACGATGATACTAACACCTTCAAAATGATTTAGAAGGCATACTCATGGTCTTTCCCTTCATTTCAGCTGGCTACAGCAAACCCTCGACTCTCTTGTTTGGGGAACACGAAATTCCCTCATCTGAGGGTGTTCAGCAGGGTGATCCACTCGCTCCACTTCTCTTCTGTTTGGCAGTAAGAAAACTAACGTCCAGCCTACGCAGCGAGTTCAACATCTGGTACCTGGATGATGGCACTCTGGCAGGTACTGGGGAGTCCCTGTTAGAGGACCTACAACAGGTGAAGACACATCCTTAATTCCTCAAAGTGTGAAATCATCACAACAAACCAGGAAATAATCAATGCGGTGCGAACAATCCTCCCAGAAGTCACTACTACCACTCCATCCAACAGTAGCCTCCTGGGAGCACCGCTGGGTCACCAGCCATCGACACTGTCCTCAAGGACAAAGTGAATGAACTGAAAAGAATGGAGGAGAGAATAAGTGATCTTAATGCCCATGATGCCCTGTATCTCCCCACAAGGTGTCTTACTATGCCAAGACTCACTCACTTCTTGAGGTGCGCAACCTGTTTTGACAACCCAACACTCAACGAGTATGACGCACACCTGAGATCAACCCTTAAGGCACTGAATCTGTCACTAGATGATCGGCAATGGGAGCAGGCAACCCTCCCAGTGCGACTGGGAGGTATAGGGGTGCGCAAAGCAACGCAGGTAGCTTTACCTGCATTTCTGTCATCGTGTTTGGCCTCCTGTGGATTAGTCAAGAAGATTGTCCCTGAACGTTTGAAGGTGTGGTGGGAGCTCAAGACCCCAGGTTCATTGAAAGCAGCCGAGCGATGGGACATCCTGGCAGACTCCCAAAGAGCACAAACAGTCCCACTGGGACAAACCGATCATGGAAAAAACTGCCAACACAATGCTCACCAACGCTTCAGGAAAGAAAGCTCGTCTCCTAGCGGTGAAGGCACCACACTCAGGAGATTTCCTTCTAGCTGTTCCCAATTCCTCTCTGGGGACTCGACTCGACCCACAGGCCATTCGGATTGGTGTTGCTCTTCGCCTAGCCGCCCCCATACTCACCGAACATAGGTGTATTTGCGGCAGGGAGACGGCTGATCAATTCGGACTTCATGGTCTCGTGTGTCACACATCAGAAGGGAAGTATGCTAGACATGAGGAGGTCAATGACATCATAAAGAGAAGCCTCGCCACAGCCCGTTGCCCAGCTCAACGGGAACCCCAAGTGCAGAGGTCTGATGGAAGTCAAAAGCGTCCTGATGGAGCCACTATGCTACCCTGGAAGAATGGTAAGCAGATTGCTTGGGATTACACCTGTGCTGCCACAAGAGCAGACACCTACTTGCCATACTCCGTAGCTGAAGGGGGTGGAGCTGCCAGCCACAGGGAGACCCAGAAGACTCACAAATATGAAGGCCTTCCCCCTTGCTATAACTTCATCCCAATAGGGTCGGAGACCCTTGGAGCATGGGGCAAGTGTGCTCTAAAGTCTCTCAAAGAGCTGGGTGAAAAACTCATCATCGAAACCAAGGACCACAGGGCGACCAGCTTCCTCTTTCAGAGACTCAGTGTTGCGATCCAGAGGGGAAATGCCGTGTTTGTGAATATTTCGCCTGCTCTTGCGAATTCCTAGCATGCATTATATATATATATATATATATATATATATATATATATATATATATATATATATATATATATATATAAATATATATATATATATATATATATATATATATATATATATATATATATTCTAATCATATATATATATATATATATATATATATATATATATAAAATATATATATGTATATATATAATGTCGTGCCGAATAAGTAAAACTTGTGATTTTGGCTTAAATAGCAACGCTCTTCTTGCCGAATAAGGCAAGCGAAAATTTGTGTATGCAATAATTTCGCAAAAGTCATTCTGAACGTATATGCGCCTTCTGCTGATATTTATTTTTACAGTCCCTTGATAATGTGAAAAGTCACGAAAGCACTTGGAAGTTCACTGTTTTTCAGTGGTTGTTCTGCATATTTATATAATATACATATCTCTCAGTCCACAGCAGGATTCGAACCTGCACACACTACATCTAAGTACGCTGTATTTTAACACACCAGCCATCCCCCACCGAGGTAGGGTGGCCCGAAAAAGAAGAAACACTTTCACTATCACTTCCTCCATCACTGTCTTGCCAGAGGCGTCAACACTACAGCTCAGATGCCCCTCCAAACTGCAATATCTCCATCCCTTCTACAGAGCGCACTGTACTTTCACCTAAAGGAGTCATGTTAGGCTAACCGATTTCCCTGAATCCCTTCATAAATGTTGCCTTGCTCACACTCCAACAGCATATCAAGTAATAAAAACCACTTGCCTTCACTCACTCCTATCTAAAACACTTACACATGACTGTTGGATGTCCAAGCCCCCGATAACCCCTCCTCATTCCTCTTGATAATACTCTTAGTAACTCAGCACCTCCTAATATCCAGACTGTGAATTCTCTGCATAATATTCACATCTCATATTCCCCTCAGACATGACATTTCCACTGCCTCCAGCCTCCTCCTCCTCCTCCTCTCTGCAATGTTTAAAATCCATGCTTCAACTCTATATAAGTGTTTTGGTATCACTATACTCTCATAAATTTCCCTTTTTGCTTCCATGGATAACGTTCTTTTTCTCAACAGATGCCTCAATGTGCCACCCACCTTTTTCTCCTCGTCAATACTATGGTTCACCTCAACTAGTTTCAGGATTAGTTCGTTCTATTCTAAGCGTCAACAAGAACAGTAATGATAGAGAAGTGCCGCTGACTGCATAAAATGTTAAATTATATCGACAGTATAATGATAATGACAGTGTACGAATTATGGTAGTTTATTAGACGTTTAGTTTTCCAGAGACCTTCAACAGTTCAAGGAATTGATAAAGTTATCGAAGAATACATCTTTTAATAAAATACCATAGATCTCACACTATCATTATTAATATCAGTTGATCAGACTGACGACGACCCCGTCAGCTCTCTGGATAACTGTCTAGATGGCTGTTTGATTTGTTTTGTTTTTGTACTTTCAGTGTTTGGAAAATATGCTTATGTTATGTTGCTTTCTCTCTACAAGATGGTTATTTGTCTCTGTCTAATTGGTTGTGTATGCCAACATGTACACTTGCACAAAGTTCACGTCTACTCAAGTGTTTGTCATTCAGTAAGTACACTTTATAGAATCAGCAGCGGGCGTGACGTCACGCCAGCAGAGTCTAGGTCAAGTGAGGATAACAAGAGTGTAACTGACTGTACCTACACGCTCTTCACCCGTCACTACCAGCAACTCTTTACTTACTCACTCGTTTCATAAAATGAATGCTCTCGCATTCCTCTGAATGTTTTCCAGTGTTTCCTGCTCTTGGGTCCCAACCTGAGGCTCCACTTCCATGGCAACCGCCTGGTCAACCAGGCTATCTCTGCCTACAGCTCCTATCAATCACAACCTGGTTAACTAGGCATCTACTTTTAAAAACCAGTCTAGTTACCTCTCGAAAACTACTTTCGTTTCGGTAATGCTTTTTTATATATCTACAGGTATAAGGTTGGAGAGTCTTGGACAATGAAACTTGGCACAATCTTCTCTAAATAAGCTTATCACTGCGATTTTCTACACTTCCTTCCATATCTTGTTTTTTCTACACTTCCTTCCATATCTGGTTTGTTCTACACTTCTTTCCATATATAGTTTATTCCACACTTTCTTACATATCTGGTTTATTCTACACTTTCTTACATATCTGGTTTATTCTACACTTTCTTACATATCTGGTTTATTCTACACTTCCTTACATATCTGGTTTATTCTACACTTCCTTACATATCTGGTTTATTCTACACTTCCTTACATATCTGGTTTATTCTACACTTCCTTACATATCTGGTTTATTCTACACTTCCTTACATATCTGGTTTATTCTACACTTCCTTACATATCTGGTTTATTCTACACTTCCTACATATCTGGTTATTCTACACTTCTTACATATCTGGTTTATTCTACACTTCCTTACATATCTGGTTTATTCTACACTTCCTTACATATCTGGTTTATTCTACACTTCCTTACATATCTGGTTTATTCTACACTTCCTTACATATCTGGTTTATTCTACACTTCCTTACATATCTGGTTTATTCTACACTTCCTTACATATCTAGTTTATTCTACACTTCCTTACATATCTGGTTTATTCTACACTTCCTTACATATCTGGTTTATTCTACACTTCCTTACATATCTGGTTTATTCTACACTTCCTTACATATCTGGTTCATTCTACACTTCCTTACATATCTAGTTTATTCTACACTTCAATACATATCTGGTTTATTCTACACTTCCTTACATATCTGGTTTATTCTACACTTCCTTACATATCTGGTTCATTCTACACTTTTTTCCCTTACATATCTGGTCTCATTCTCATTTCCTTACATATCTGGTTTATTCTACACTTCCTATATCTGGTTTATTCTACACTTCCTTACATATCTGGTTCATTCTACACTTCTACATATCTGGTTCATTCTACACTTCCTTACATATCTGGTTTCATTCTACACTTCCTTACATATCTGGATTTATTCTACATCATTTACCTATACATATCTGGTTTATTCTACACTTCCTTACATATCTGGTTTATTCTACACTTCTTTTCGAATCTATCTCCTGCAAGTTACTTTAGTGAGTAGATGAATAATCTGACAGAGTATTTATCATACACAAATATTCGCATCACATCACAAAGCATATTGAGGCGGCATTGCAAGAAGCAACACCAACACCTAACATACAACGTCACATACAAAACAAATATAAAACGAGATCCTGATTTACTTCAAACACGGAGCTCATACTGTAGGTAGAAGGTTAGTAGAAAGAGAGCAACAATCCAGGGATGTGCTACCATCCAGGGATGTGCAACCATCCAGGGATGTGCAACCTTCCAGGGATGTGCAACCATCCAGGGATGTGCAACCTTCCAGGGATGTGAAACCATCCAGGGATGTGCAACCATCCAGGGATGTGCAACCATCCAGGGATGTGCAACCATCCAGGGATGTGCTATCATCCAGGAATGTGCTATCATCCAGAGATGTGCAACCATCCAGGGATGTGCAACCATCCAGGGATGTGCAACCATCCAGGGATGTGCAACCATCCAGGGATGTGCTATCATCCAGGGATGTGCTATCATCCAGGGATGTGCAACCATCCAGGGATGTGCAACCATCCAGGGATGTGCTACCATCCAGGGATGTGCTATCATCCAGGGATGTGCTATCATCCAGGGATGTGCAACCATCCAGGGATGTGCAACCATCCATGGATGTGCAACCATCCAGGGATGTGATACCATCTAGGTATGCTACCATCCAGGGATGTGCTACCATCCAGGGATGTGCTACCATCCAGGGATGTGCAACCATCCAGGTATGTGCTACCATCCAGGGATGTGCAACCATCCAGGTATGTGCTACCATCCAGGGATGTGCTACCATCCAGGAAGTGTAACCATCCAAGGATGTGCAACCATCCAAGGATGTGCAACCATCCAAGGATGTGCAACCATCCAAGGATATGCTACCATCCAGGGATGTGCTACCATCCAGGGATGTGCTAATATCCTGTCATACGAGTGTTCAACGGAAGCCTTCTCAACGTTTCAAAGTGAAGCAAGATTATTAATCCTTCCTTTCTTTCTCATAAACACGTAAGATGACTGGTAAATTTTACGATCTTGTACTTGCAATCAATACAAACTCTGCTTCACTGTACTTGTCTCAAACTACGTCTGCAATGTAGGAGTCAGCTTGAGAGCGGGTCGCTGGAGCGATCACCCTCGTAGTTATTAAGCTTAATGTGAGACCAAGCTGCTGGAGCATAACCCTCGGAACTATTAAGAAATTGTAGAGAGAGACGGAGAGAAGTAACAAGTATATACAAGAGAACGTTCAGCTTGTTAAAAACTCCTTCACCTGGTACGTTCTTCATCACCTGGTACGTTCTTCTTCACCTGGTACGTTCTTCTTCACCTGGTACGTTCTTCTTCTCCACCTGGTACGTTCTTCTTCTCCACCTGGTACGTTCTTCTTCTCCACCTGGTACGTTCTTCTTCTCCACCTGGTGGGTTCTTCTTCTCCACCTGGTGGGTTCTTCTTCTCCACCTGGTGGGTTCTTCTTCTCCACCTGGTGGGTTCTTCTCCTCCACCTGGTGGGTTCTTCTCCTCCACCTGGTGGGTTCTTCTCCTCCACCTGGTGGGTTCTTCTCCTTCACCTAGTACGTTCTTCTGGATATAAATGATATCTAAAATAATTTTTTCGAACCAATTAATTGTGGTGTTAAAAAAACATTAACACTGTTTTCAACACTAAGCAATACTTAACAAATATTAAAAACTTGGTTAGTAGTAGGTAAAACTGGCTCGTAATAATGTAAAGTAAATGATCAATCACTTAAATGTTTGAAAATCTTTATAAACGAAAATACTGTACTGAAATAAAATTACATCAAATAAAGCTAGAAACAGGCAGACTAAAGAAAATAGTCAATAATTAATTAAGATGAACAACAAAATAAATTACATTTATACCATTACACAAAATAACGCGGGAAAAAAAATCCAAATTCGAACTTTTTTTCAAGCCGTGTCCCACGAACACGGCTTAAAAAAATTGTACCCAAATTTTTAGGCGAGCGAACACAGCGGCGGACAAAAACAAATCCTTGTTGCTCCGTAACCTCCAAGAACACGAGGGATATACGTGTGTCCTGTTTCCAGAGTTTTTTCTACCCTCGCAGTTCAGCCTGGTGAGCATTTGTTGAATCAGACTATTGCTGTTGGCATCCCGATGACCCATACATCCAATATAGCCTGGTTGGTCTAGTACTTGGAGGAGATAAGAGATCCAATTTCATCTTGAAAATTTCTACATATCTGGTGGCACATATGTTGCAGCACTGATGTGACCAGGAGGCCCTACTTTTCACTGGGTCTATTTTACACTTTCTCCGATGTATCTCGTTCCAATACGACTACACTGTTAAGGACCGGGCTCTCAAGTATTTTCTATGCATATATTATTAGATGTGTTTCTACTCGTGGTTGCACAGGCTTCATTCCCAGCACACTGAGAGAATCCCAGTAGTTTAAATGCTTTATCGGCTCACGTGAACGATATCTATACATTTTCCAATCTAATGTCTCTTCTACTCTGATTGAAACCGTCAACACCGAACAATATTCTAAACACAAGAGTGTCCTCATCGACATTACTGCTCTTGTTTTAAAAGTTCTCAATATCCACTGTCATTATTCCTTCCTTTGAGGCATTTGTCTTATGGTGCAATATAATTATACGTCATGTGTCATTAAACTTAAGTGTTTTCATTCTGAGATGGTCTTCTGTTTTGAATTCTTCATTCTTTCACTACTACTCGAGCAGCTGGAAGTGGTAACCAGCGAACATGTTAATTATTATTCTCCTCAACTGATATTTGCTTGCATTTTTGTTCTACCGAGGCGACTTGCATGCTTATTTTGGTATCGCCCGCAAAGGTTGAAAGAAAGCTGTGGCTAGTGATTTTAACTGTTTTTCATGGAATGAGCATGAAAAACAGTAAATACCCCAGGGCCACACCCTGGGGTACTGAACTTTTTACTTTGCTACGTAGCACTCACTAGTGGGTGGGTATATTCATCTTATTCCATGTGTGCTGATTCCCCTAGCGTAATATTTACAAATTTTACCGCTATTGTCTTCTTCTATTGCAATTTTGGTTTACTGTGGCGTGCTGTGAGGTTTCCTCTAAACACATTTCTAGTTTATCACTACTTTGTATCTGTTTCTATCTGACCTGTAATGATCTATACAAATATTTCTTCTCTTTCCCTTGCTAATTAAATTTTCTCACTCTTTATATATTTATCTGGTAATTTCTCTAAGAAATGTCCCTTTGTGACCATTGTCATTATTCATACCTGTCCAAAGCTCTTGATCTCGCCTTCAAATCAAGTAACATTTACTTTTGTGTGTCTCATTGCAAGCAGTTGTAGTTATACCAGAAGCAGCTACATGAAACTTATCTTTGCATACTACACACTTTATATTATACTCATGATTAACAGTGACACCCGTTTAGCCTTAATGTAGCCTATAAAAAATTCCACTGATAAACTTGTGGTATTTTATCAGCTGGTAAACTGGCTTTTTATAATAATTTTTATGTAGAAAACCCTATAACAATTCCTGGTATGCAGGGATGCCTAGTATAACTATTTCACTATGAGGGGACCAACACTTTGCAATGCGCTCCCTTCATGCATACACGGATTACCAACTGACCCCTGGTTGTCTTCAAGAGAGAACTGGACAAGTTTCTCATTAGCTGAGCTGTGATGTATATGTTAGACTTCGTACAGCTAGCACCAACAGCCTGGTTAATCAGACCCTTCACCGGGAGACCTGGTCTGTGACCGGGCCGCCGCAGAGGCGTTGATCCTGGAAACACTCCATGTAGACTCGGCCGACATTAGTGTCTGGCTAATGACAAAGGAGGGAGATTCACTTATTTCTATTGTGGTCTGTCAGTGAAACTGTAATGTACTAATATTCAGTCTATCTCGTTTAGACTTAGATTTAGACTAAGGTTTAACAGTTTGATGTGTTTGAATGGGAAAACGGATGGCACTGAACCTGCAAAAACACCAACCTTCTAACAAAAGCACAAGTATACATAACACTTTCGAACACCATCAAATAACTTATCCCAACATCCAACAAAAATTTCAGCATGCATAACACTAAGGAAAACAACAATAACAAACCTAGCTCTCGCCTCTACTCTCTAACAAAGAAGAACAAAAACAATAATACTTTCCAAGAAAAATATCAGCATAGATAATGCTAAAGAACAACAAATCTCGCCCTTACTCAACAACAAAGGCATCAGCATACATCACGCTCAAAAACAATATCAACAAGAACAATGCTCGTCCCTGCCCTCCAACAAAAACACTGGATGATCACGAGCAGAGTCGCCTACGTTTTCCCAGAGGACATAGAAGGAAACTTCGTAAAGCCGGATTTCCTTCCATATATTTCAAGTCTCCTTGGCTTGGCTTCCAGCCAGCTACTACTAAGTGCGCTCTTTGTCGCCCTCTGCCACTACGACACCAGGAGCCACACTAATATACTAGCTCACATTTATAATATTACCAAGAACCACAACATTACCACCAAAAATTACAAGAAATGTAGTGTCAAAAATACAAAAGAAGGCTTCAATAACACCAAACACCACAAGAGGGCCACAGCACCACAGGAGGGCCACAGCACCACAGGAGGGTCACAGCACCAAAGGAGGGCCACAACATCACAGCACCACAGGAGGGCCACAACATCACAGTGTCAACTGGCACTAATTTGCGATGTTACAAGTCTAAGGAAGGAAGCAGAACCTACCTCCGACTTGATGCTGGTGTAGCCACATCCCCGCCATTACCGCCACAGACGAAGCAAACTGCTCACACTCCTTGCATCATGACACACACATACGAAGCCGTAAATAACAATGAATATATATATATATATATATATATATATATATATATATATATATATATATAATATATATATATAATATATATATATATATATAATATATATATAATATATAATATATAATATATATAAAATAATAAATAATATATAATATATATATAATATATATATATAATGTGAGTGTGGGGGAGGTGCGTGAGGCATTACGTAGAATGAAAGGGGGTAAAGCAGCTGGAATTGACGGAATCATGACAGAAATGTTAAAAGCAGGGGGATATAGTGCTGGAGTGGTTGGTATTTTTGTTTAATAAATGTATGAAAGAGGGAAGGTACCTAGGGATTGGCAGCGAGCATGTATAGTTCCTTTATATAAAGGGAAGGGGGATAAAAGAGAGTGTAAAAATTATAGGGGAATAAGTTTACTGAGTATACCAGGTAAAGTGTATGGCAGGGTTATTATTGAAAGAATTAGAGGTAAGACAGAGAGTAGGATTGCAGATGAGCAAGGAGGCTTTAGAGTGGGTAGGGGATGTGTAGATCAAGTGTTTACAGTGAAGCATATATGTGAACAGTATTTAGATAAAGGTAGAGAAGTTTTTATTGCATTTATGGATTTAGAAAAGGCATATGATAGAGTGGATAGGGGAGCAATGTGGCAAATGTTGCAAGTGTATGGAATAGGTAGTAAGTTACTGAAGGCTGTAAAGAGTTTTTATGAGGATAGTGAGGCTCAGGTTAGGGTGTGTAGGAGAGAGGGAGATTACTTCCCGGTAAAAGTAGGTCTTAGACAGGGTTGTGTAATGTCACCATGGTTGTTTAATATATTTATAGATGGGGTTGTAAAAGAAGTAAATGCTAGGGTGTTGGGGAGAGGGGTGGGATTAAATTATGGAGAATTAAATGCAAAATGGGAGTTGACACAGTTACTTTTTGCTGATGATACTGTGCTTATGGGAGATTCTAAAGAAAAGTTGCAAAGGTTAGTGGACGAGTTTGGGAGAGTGTGTAAAGGTAGAAAGTTAAAAGTGAACATAGATAAGAGTAAGGTGATGAGGGTATCAAACGATTTCGATTTAAATAAAGAAAAATTGGATATCACATTGGAGAGAGGGATTATGGAAGAAGTAAATGTTTTCAGATATTTGGGAGTTGATGTGTCAGCAGATGGGTTTATGAAGGATGAGGTTAACCATAGAATTGATGAAGGAAAAAGGTGAGTGGTGCGTTGAGGTATCTGTGGAGACAAAAACGTTATCCATGGAGGCAAAGAAGGAATGTACGAAAGTATTGTGGTACCAACACTCTTATATGGGTGTGAAGCATGGGTTGCAAATGCTGCAGCGAGGAGGAGGCTGGAGGCAGTGGAGATGTCCTGTCTAAGGGCAATGTGTGGTGTAAATATTATGCAGAAAATTCGGAATGTGGAAATTAGGAGAAGGTGTGGAGTTACTAAAAGTATTTGTCAGAGGGCTGAAGAGGGGTTGTTGAGGTGGTTTGGTCATTTAGAGAGAATGGATCAAAGTAGAATGACTTGGAGAGCGTATAAATCTGTAGGGTAAGGAAGGCGGGGTAGGGGTCGTCCTAGAAAAGGTTGGAGGGAAGGGGTAAAGGAGGTTTTGTGGGCGAGGGGCTTGGACTTCCAGCAAGCATGTGTGAGCGTGTTAGATAGGAGTGAATGGAGACGAATGGTTTTGGGACATGACGATCTGTTGGAGTGTGAGCAGGGTAACATTGTGTGAAGGGATTCAGGGAAACCAGTTAATTGATTTAGTTGGACTTGAGTCCTGGAAATGGGAAGTACAATGCCTGCACTTTAAAGGAGGGTCTGAGATAGTGACAGCTGGGAGGGACTTTTCTCAGCTGTAGTATCTGAGCTCCTCTGCAAAGACAGTGATTATGTATGAGTGTGGTGAAAGTGTTGAATGATGATGAAAGTTTTTCTTTTGGGGATTTTCTTTCTTTTTGGGTCACCCTGCCTCGGTGGGAGACGGCCGACTTGTTGAAAAAAAAAAAATATATAATATATATATATATATATATATATATATATATATATATATATATATATATATATATATATATATTTTTTTTTTCAACAAGTCGGCCATTCACCAGAGTACAAAAGAAAATCCCAAAAAAAACTTTCATCATCATTCAACACTTCCACACTCATACTAATCCTGTCTTTGAAGGACTCAGATACACAGCTGAAAAGATAATATATATATATATATATATATATATATATATATATATATATATATATATATATATATATATATATATATTATAAATAAACGCTAATAATGATAATTTCACAATGACATGAAAATGACATTAAAAACTTTTGCCTTTATCATAAAATTTTAAATCTTGCGGGTTCCCATGTAAGACCATGTGTGTTACCTCGCTGCTCCGTCACATGTGAACTCGTGTGCTGTTGTTTACCCGAGTGACTGTGGCCAGGCAAGTAGGCAAGTTCTCACAACAGGTATTGTGACGAGGACAACGGGTACCTCAGAAAGCGAGACTCATATCCTAGCCAAGTAAAGGGCGTGGAAGGTGAGAATAGTATTCGAGTGATGGCAGCTCTGGAGAAGGAAGGATGGGTATTCTAGCCAGGGAAGAGCATCCCGGCGAGGAACATTCCTACATTCCCAACTATCCCTCAGCCCTCGCATTTCCCTCACCAGGAATTTCCATCTCATTAGCACATGAAAGGGGCGCTCCAAAATGAAAATGTTTTCCTCTTGGCTGTGTATGTGAAGGGGGGAGAAGCATCTAACAATGATATGTCCACACCACAAATACCCCGAGAAACTTACCACAGCAGCTCATATTCATTCTTATGTATCCACATAGATTCCATTCCTGAATTCCCACACATTTTCCATCATCAGAAAACAATGAGACTTCTAGTTACAAACCAGCCAAGGTACTGATTTCCTTCATGCTATCTTTCAGCACCACTGCTCATTATTGTTTAGTGGGGCAGCTCAACGAGGGTTACTGAGTTTTGCAAGTGACTGAGGAAACATAATGCAGAGTAGACAAGAATGTGGAGAAATCTGTATGCTGACAGCAGGCCCCTGGTGACAGCACACCAGTCATGTCACCCACCAGGGGCATCTCTGCAGCCTTTCGCGGAATAAAAAGAGAAAAAATCTTTCACAGGACGTCCATGCCTCCACCAGACATAAAATAGGTTTTTGCCTATAGGAAAAAACTACAGGTCTGTAGACCACTGGTGGTGCTACCAATGAAGACATGTGGCTAAGCATAATTCGTTTCAGGGAACGATGTGTTTCCATAAAACTGCAACGTACAAACTTTATATCGCCTAGTTTTAGGGGCAGGCATCTCCTCCTACTAATGCTTGTAGTTTAGTCGCTGAGCGGAAGAACAAAACTAATTTGACAATGGCACGAACACAATATTGAAAAACAATGAAAACGAAGATAGAACGTAAATCTTCGTTATCCTTGATTCAGCAAACACCAATGAAACGAGCTTGATCTTATAATCGATTAAAGTATTGTATGAAAATGGCAAATACAGCATCTACAGTGTACTTAAATACTACAAAGACAACAACAGAAAGAATCTTAAAAATGCTTTATGCTCTAAAAATATGAAAAATAAAAACAAGTGGCTATTGTCCCAATGTTTCTGATGAGTATAAGAGAAATAAAGATAATCGAAGCTACAAAGAATGAAAACACCGAACACCCAAACAATCTTCCAACAATGCAAGTCCTCTTTCCCAACTCTTCCAAGCACTAGCAGCAGCCCCTTCAATAAACACTTGAGAAAACGCATGAACTAAGGTAGCAGACACTGGAGAAAGGCAAACTTTACTTATAGACAACGTCGTCTATGATAAAAGTTTACTCTGCACCAAGTATCCTTCTGCCAAGACTAGCGAAATCGTAATGCAATTGTAAACAGGTCAATGAACGAATGGGGTTCGAACTTACGACAAGACAGTTCTAAAACTGGCCTGCCACCTTTATAACTGTAGCCATAAGTTTGAACCCCCATCCGTTCTGTGAGCTGATCTTTCTACCCTCCTCATGGGCAATACCTGCGTCCTATATACTTCAACTAGCACTATCCAAAAACCCTCGGCAATCCACCTATTAAATCCCCCCCCCCCCAAGTACCTGCGGAAAATGCAAATAATCTTCACAATCAACAGAAACTGTCAAATAAAGCGTAAGTAGTGACTACAGGGGTAAAGCAATATGCTGGTAATATTGTATACTAGACAATGTCAGCGAACTCACAAAGCAGACAAAACAAAATATATAATCAACACATTTGTGGAGCGACATACCTGTTTTAAATGTGACATTTCAGTTGGCTTTACAATAAAGAGTACCTTTGATATACCTTTGAAGAGTTTCGAGAGTTTATCTACTCTCTGAGCCCGGCCATGGGCCAGGCTCGTCTGGTGCTTGCCTGGTCAACCAGGCTGTTGCTGCTGGAGGCCCGCTGCCCCACATATAACAGCGAATGAAAATCAATGATCTGAGCTGAAGTGTAAGTACAAAACAGACTCGGGGAAGTCCCACATACAATCTTGAGGTTCAATTTTTTTCCTAAACATCGTTAACTCGTAAAACAGATTAAATCACACTCCGAGCACCGTCAAGTAAACTGACTTGCGCAAACAAAAGAAACACCACAAACATCCACCAATAAACTCATTAGTAAAATCATAGTAAACAAAATATCTCTTAGAGAAACCTAGACGACCACTTTGTCAAGGCAAGTGGTCAGTCATCCTCCACGTGAAACAAACCTCCCTCTTTCTTCAAGTGAATGGAGGGGTGCCTTCACAATAGAAGTGCTCTTGGTCCATGGAATTGGAACTACCCTCTTCTTAAATCAAATGTCCTTACAATGGGCGATGAATGTCCTGTGCTCGCTTAATTAAGGCTTCCCCATGATATAATTAATTAATAATAATACGCTAAAAACCTAGGAAGTAGGTTGGTAGACAGCAACCACCCAGGGAGGTACTACCGTCCTGCCAAGGGAGTGTAAAACAGAAACCTGTAATTGTTTTACATGATGGTAGGATTGCTGGTGACTTTTCTGTCTCATAAACCTGTACGATTTCAGGTACGTCTTGCTAATTCTACTTACACTTAGGTCACACTACACATGCATGTACAACCATATATATACACACCCCTCTGGATTTTCTTCTATTTTCTTACTAGTTCTTGTTCTTGTTTATTTCCGCTTATGTCCATGGGGAAGTGGAACAGAATTCCTCTAAGTCATGCGTGTCGTAAGAGGCAACTAAAATGCCGGGAGCAATGGGCTAGTAATCCCTTCTCCTGTATATACTACTAAATTTAAAAGGAGAACCTTTCGTTTTTCCTTTTGGGCCACCCTGCGTCAGAGGGATACGGCAAGTTTCTTGAAAGAAGAAGAATACGCTAAAAGGAAAATAAATATATAGGAGGAAGGGGAGAGGGTAGTAATGTGACATGACCATCGTCAAGCCTCACACATCTACCTAGAAGCAACATTTAATGTATTTCAATATGCTACTCCCATACCTGCCTTATCATCAAGATTTTGATTCACTGTATAAATCCTATTGAAGAAGTTGTGGAAAAAAAGACACTTGTGTACAGTTCGGGACATTTATTATAGGAAACGTTTCGCCACGAGTGGCTTCTTTAGTCCTGGAGAAGCCACTCGTGGCGAAACGTTTCTATAAATGCCCCGAACTGTAAATAAGTGTCATTTTTCACATCTTGTCGGTATCATTATGCATTTTTTCCATGGAGGAAGTTTTGATAAGAACCTCACTAATATGTTTGTTATCTCTGTCGAAGATTTGCTGTGTTGATGAAAGAAACCCATTCGTAGTGTATTTGCACAAAGTAGGAAGTGGTTAGATGAGTGAAGAGCATACAGCAGCACTGACCCCAGCACTATAATGTATACCAACGTAAACCTGTGACTCAGATTCCAGTCAGATCCGACTGAGTTCACTTCCCTCGGGCCAGTGCAAGTGACCAACGCAGTAATGTTTCCGGGAACACCAGTAAGGATCGCGTGAGCTGCCTCAATATTAGTGGGGTTACAACACAAGACTAACATCATATTTACCAGTCACAGTGATAACACTACGTGTGTTGCCCTCAAGGCTCACTTTAGCATCCCACAACAACGCGCTCAACACTCACACCAACATCCAAAACAACATCTACCTTTCAATGCCTTTTCTCTTACCACCACTTTGCAAATATATATATATATATATATCGTGCCGAATAGGTAAAACTAGTCAATTAGCAAGAACTCATTTAAAATTAAGTCCTTTCTAAAATTATCTCTTATACTTTTAAAGATATATTTTTTTCATTGATGTTAATGTAAAAATTAATAATTTTGTACCAAACGAACCTTAGAAAACTTACCTAACCTTATTATAACAATCGCAATTTAATTTAGCATAATCCAACTAAATATATTTTGGATAAGTTTACAATAATTTAATAATAAACAAACACAATTAAATATATTTTTTTTCGTTAGGCTCGTAATTATTTTTGCGAAATTATAGCATACATAAATTTTCGCTTGTCTTATTCGGCAAGAAGAGCGTTGCTATTTATGCCAAAATCGCACATATATATACACGCACGCGCAAACACGCACGCACACACACACACGCACACAATAAACCAGATGAAAATGTAGGTAGAAGGCAATCATCAAACAATTTTAAGAGCAGGTATAATCAGGTACTAAGGTCAGGAATCAGTAGAGCCAGTCGATAGTTCTAAGGAAGGAGCTATGATTCAACCCCTGCCAACACAACTAGGGGAGTACACTCACCAGCCAACATAGTCTGTTGTAATCTGCAGTCATAAATACCATTACCTCACCTGCACCCACCACCCACCACCTGCATCCAACACCTCCACCCACCACCACCACCTGCACCCACTACCCACACCTGCACCCACCACCAAGCCACTAACATCACCTACCTTCACCACCAGACATGCTACTACACCATTACTACTCTTCAACTATCAGCCACATGTCTGTGTTTAATAATAATTTACTGCTTTAATAACATTAAAGTTGAAAGACAAGCTAATAATGACAGGTGAAGTTCAGTTACTAGGTGAGGCAATGTTGCGTACACCCCTCACCACCACAACACTTGTTACCTCACCACCACAACACTTGCCACCAACCTTGTTACCCACCACCACAACACTTGTTACCTCACCACCACAACATTGTACCTCACCACCACAACACTTGCTACCTCACCACCACAACACTTGTACCTCACCCACAACACTTGTTACCTCACCACCACAACACTTGTTACCTCACCACCACAACACTTGTTACCTCACCACCACAACACTTGCTACCTCACCACCACAACACTTGCTACCTCACCACCACAACACTTGCTACCTCACCACCACAACACTTGCTACCTCACCACCACAACACTTGCTACCTCACCACCACAACACTTGCTACCTCACCACCACAACACTTGCTACCTCACCACCACAACACTTGCTACCTCACCACCACAACACTTGCTACCTCACCACCACAACCTTGCTACCTCACCACCACAACACTTGCTGCCTCACCACCACAACACTGCTGCCTCACCACCACAACACTTGTTACCTCACCACCACAACACTTGCTACTCACCACCACAACACTTGCTACCTCACCACCACAACACTTGCTACCTCACCACCACAACACTTGCTACCTCACCACCACAACACTTGCTACCTCACCACCACAACACTTGCTACCTCACCACCACAACACTTGCTACCTCACCACCACAACACTTGCTACCTCACCACCACAACACTTGCTACCTCACCACCACAACACTTGTTACCTCACCACCACAACCTTGCTCCTCACCACCACAACACTTGCTACCTCACCACCACAACCTTGACCTCACCACCACAACACTTGCTCCTCACCACCACAACACTTGCTACCTCACCACCACAACACTTGTTACCTCACCACCACAACACTTGCTACCTCACCACCACAACACTTGTTACCTCACCACCACAACACTTGTTACCTCACCACCACAACACTTGTTACCTCACCACCACAACTGTTACTTCACTACAACAATTGTTGATACCTCACCACAACACTTGACATTACCCTCACCACAACACTTGACATTACCCTCACCACAACACTTGACATTACCCTCACCACAACACTTGACATTACCCTCACCACAACACTTGACATTACCCTCACCACAACACTTGACATTACCCTCACCACAACACTTGACATTACCCTCACCACAACACGTCTGGATACTCAAATGTTACCTTGTTTATTCCACTGACTGTCTTATTTCAAAGCCCTGTCACATCAACCTGAAACTTTACTATTGTAACATATTTACAGCTTCTCTGACCTCCCTACACACACACAATCACTCTCACACTCATACTCTATATATCATTCTTAATCTCTCACTATCATTATCACACTCACTATTACTCTTAGCATTATACCATCAATACAAGGCTATGCTTGCCCAGTGACCCCAAGCGACGAATCGCTCTTCAGTCAGCTGGGGTAACAACAAGGAACACTACGAACATATCAATAAAGAATATATCACAAAAAATACGCAATATTTGAGACACGATACACACTCGTGCGTGCGTGCACTCGCCTATTTGTGTTGCACTCTTCTAGTCTTGGTTTCTGCCCCACCCACCTCCCTCAACTTGCCACTTGCCAAGTTCACTGCCTAGTCTCATGGATCCTATCGTACCTACTCTGAAAACGACGTATGAAGCCTGCCTTTACCACATATTCCTTGAGGTCATTTTACTTCCTTACCACCCTGAGAGTGCAGTAATACTTCCTTACCACCCTGAGAGTGCAGTAATACTTCCTTACCACCCTGAGAGTGCAGTAATACTTCCTTACCACCCTGAGAGTGCAGTAATACTTCCTTACCACCCTGAGAGTGCAGTAATACTTCCTTACCACCCTGAGGTGCAGTACTTTACCACCTGAGGTGCAGTAATACTTCCTTACCACCCTGAGGTGCAGTAATACTTCCTTACCACCCTGAGAGTGCAGTAATACTTCCTTACCACCCTGAGAGTGCAGTAATACTTCCTTACCACTCTGAGAGTGCAGTAATACTTCCTTACCACCCTGAGAGTGCAGTAATACTTCCTTACCACCCTGAGAGTGAAGAAATACTTCCTAATATCCCAGGGGCTCATCTGTAACTTCCAGCTGTGCCCCAAGTACCTGTTTCTCGCCTCTCAAACAGCCTATCCTTGTCTCAAACCTTATCAATAACTATTTTGTACTCTTCCACTTCCAGCCTCATCCACACACTCTTCCACTTCCAGCCTCATCCACACACTCTCTTCCACTTCCAGCTCTCATCCTATCTAACTCTCTTCACTTCAGCCTCATCCACACATCTCTTCCACTTCCAGCCTCATCCACACACTCTTCCACTTCCAGCCTCATCCACACACTCTCTTCCACTTCCAGCCTCATCCACACACTCTTCCACTTCTAGCCTCATCCACACACTCTTCCACTTCTAGCTTCATCCACACACTCTTCCACTTCTAGCCTCATCCACACACTCTTCCACTTCTAGCCTCATCCACACACCTTCACTTCTAGCCTCATCACACACTCTTCCACTTCTAGCCTCATCCACACACTCTTTCCACTTCTAGCCTCATCACACACTCTTCACTTCTAGCCTCATCCACACACTCTTCCACTTCTAGCCTCATCCACACACTCTTCCACTTCTAGCCTCATCCACACATCTTCCACTTCTAGTCCTCATCCACACTCTTCCACTTCTAGCTCATCCACACATCTTCCACTTCTAGCCTCATCCACACACTCTTCCACTTCTAGCCTCTCACATACTCTTCACTTCTAGCCTCATCCACACACTCTTCCACTTCTAGCCTCATCCACACACTCTTCCACTTCTAGCCTCATCCATCTTCATCTCACATCTTCCACTTCTAGCTCATCTACACACTCTTCCACTTCTAGCCTCATCCACACACTCTTCACTTCTAGCCTCATCCACACCTCTTCCACTTCTAGCCTCATCCACACACTCTTCCACTTCTAGCCTCATCCACACACTCTTCCACTTCTAGCCTCATCCACACACTCTTCCACTTCTAGCCTCATCCACACACTCTTCCACTTCTAGCCTCATCCACACACTCTTCCACTTCTAGCCTCATCCACACACTCTTCCACTTCTAGCCTCATCCACACACTCTTCCACTTCTAGCCTCATCCACACACTCTTCCACTTCTAGCCTCATCCACACATCTTCATTCTGCCTCATCACACACTTTCCATTCTAGCCTCATCCACACACTTCCACTTCTAGCCTCATCACACACTCTTCACTTCTAGCCTCATCCACACACTTCCACTTCTAGCCTCATCACACACTCTTCCACTTCTAGCCTCATCCACACATCTTCCACTTCAGCCTCATCACACACTCTTCCACTTCTAGCCTCATCAACACTCTTCACTTCTAGCCTCATCAACACACTTCATTCTAGCCTCATCCACACATTCATTTAGCTCTCCACCTTCACTTCTAGCCTATCATCACACTTCACTTCTAACCATCACACACTCACTTCACTTCTGTCATCCACACACTCTTCCACTTCTAGCTCATCACACATCTTCCATTCTAGCTCCATCACACCACTTCCACTTCTAGCCTCATCCACACACACTTCCACTTCTAGCCTCATCCACACACACTTCCACTTCTAGCCTCATCCACACTCTTCCACTTTTCCTCCGTGCCTTCCTCCCATCCATTCTTTTTCCATACCTTATTACTCCCTTTCTATCCTCCTCTTTCCATCCACCCATCTTCTCCCCTTCCATTATCCAATTAAATCATCCATTCTTCTCTCCTAAACCATCCATCTTCCTCTCCCCGGCCATCAATCCTACTTTCTTCACCCATTCATCCTACTCGCCCCATCCATCATTCCTCTTCTCCCCAACAATATATCCTGGTCTCCCCAGTGGAACCATCCCTCCTTCTCTCCCCAACCATCCACCACTGCTGTTACCACGCCGCTCACGTTCTCTCCCGTCTTCTAACAAGATTCCATGCTAACTTTATCCGGATGAACGACTATCCTGCCGGGATTTTACCCAGCACTGTGTTACCCAGGCCTGCCTGTTACCCTCACATGGTGCCTCTCCCCTCCCACCACCCTTAGCTTCACGAGTCTTGTTTAGCACAAGTGTATCCGCTAGTGGCTCCCCCTTCCCCTAATCAGTGGCGGCGCTATGTTGGGGGAGGGCTTGAGGACGCTTAAACCCCTCATATTTTCCTTCAGCTTCCCCTTCCCTTCCCCCCGGTAATAGAAATCATCAATTATTCAACTTATGCTAGTTAATTGTGCAACATGTGAACGTAGTTTTTCCTGCCTGCGAGTGGCAACACTTGAGGAACAACAGTGGCAGCAGAACAACTGTTGTTACAGTTATATATATAAACTCGAAAATAACAAATAATTTGAATGTTGAAAGTATTAATGATACTTTTGTTTCCAACAATAACAGAGGAATTATATTGCTATAATTCTTCAGTTACCTTGAACCTTGAATTTATGTTCTATTTCAAGACATCAAAAATGCCATGATGACTATACATATTTTGATGACTTGAATACTGATACAATTTCATGCACATGCTCTTATTCTTTGATGCAGACAATGGTTTCTCAGTTATATATGTGAATAAAAGGATCTTTAGAAAACATTTCAATTTTTATTTATCTGTAATAAAACTAAGTAAAGACAGTGTACTTGCTCTACAAACGAAGTTGTTCTAGCCTCTCCCCTCCCAACCAGACAGTCACCCATAAGCCCCCCCTCTCTCTCTCTCCCCAATACAAAAATTCTGGAGCCACCCCTGCCCAGTCCCCAACAAAATCTGATATGCAATTTTTAAAGTGTTTCAAATTCCTTTTTAACGTGTATGTTAATGTGAATTAGCATCTATCACATCGCGCGTAAATTACATGTGCATATATTGTGGAACATGCCGCATGCTTGTGTAATAGTGAGCATAAGAGTTAATGTTAGTACCTTACCTATGTCTCACACTTTGACAGCGCTTACAACTGAGAAACCAACATTTGTCGGACTTTACACACTTATATATCATCAATATCTATATTACATTTACTCCCAAGTGTCGAGTATACTATAGTCAACACCTAATGGAATAAAATTCACCTACTCGACTACAATTAGCCAGAAATTTCGTGGAAGGAAATGCATATTGATAAGGAGAAAAACGTTATGTTAAAATATAAAACCGTGTCATGCCACAAGAATCAGTAGCGAGCCCTCAAGATAGATACATCCATAAATGAATGATTTACAATAAGGTGTTTAAGCTATCTGTGGGAGTCTTAGAGAGCCCACACCCAAACGTTATTTATTATTCAGGAAGAACTAATAGGCGGCATGCACTAAAACTCCACTCCTCCCTACTCACACCCAAACACCCTCCACTCCCCCCTACTCACACCCAAACACCCTCCACTCCCCCCTACTCACAAACACCCTCCCCTCCCCCCTACTCACACCCAGACACCCTCCACTCCCCCCTACTCACACCCAGACACCCTCCACTCCCCCCTACTCACACCAGACACCCTCCACTCCCCCCTACTCACACCAGACAACATCCACTCCCCTACTCACACCGAGACAACATCCACTCCCCTACTCACACCGAGACAACATCCACTCCCCCTACTCACACCCAGACAACATCCACTCCTCCTACTCACACCCAGACAACATCCACTCCTCCTACTCACACCCAGACAACATCCACTCCCCCTACTCACACCCAGACAACATCCACTCCCCTACACACACCCAGACAACATCCACTCCCCTACTCACACCCAGACAACATCCACTCCCCTACTCACACCCAGACAACATCCACTCCCCCTACTCACACCCAGACAACATCCACTCCCCTACTCACACCAGACAACATCCACTCCCCTACTCACACCCAGACAACATCCACTCCCCCTACTCACACCCAGACAACATCCACTCCCCTACTCACACCCAGACAACATCCACTCCCCCTACTCACACCCAGACAACATCCACTCCCCTACTCACACCCAGACAACATCCACTCACCCTACTCACACCCAGACAACATCCACTCCAGACACATCCCTCCACCCGACACATCCACTCTCACCCAGACACATCCACTACTACACCCAGACAACATCCACTACTCACACCCAGACAACATCCACTACTCACACCCAGACAACATCCACTACTCACACCCAGACAACATCCACTACTCACACCCAGACAACATCCACTACTCACACCCAGACAACATCCACTACTCACACCCAGACAACATCACTACTCACCGACACATCACTACTCACACCCAGACAACATCCACTACTCACACCCAGACAACATCCACTACTCACACCCAGACAACATCCACTACTCACACCCAGACAACATCCACTACTCACACCCAGACAACATCCACTACTCACACCCAGACAACATCCACTCTCACCCAGACAACATCCACTACTCACCCAGACAACATCCACTACTCACACCCAGACAACATCCACTACTCACACCCAGACAACATCCACTACTCACACCCAGACAACATCCACTACTCACACCCAGACAACATCCACTACTCACACCCAGACAACATCCACTACTCACACCCAGACAACATCCACTCTCACACCCAGACACATCCACTACTCACACCCAGACAAGCATCCACTACTCACCCAGACAACATCACTACTCACACCCAGACAACATCCACTACTCACACCCAGACAACATCCACTACTCACACCCAGACAACATCCACTACTCACACCCAGACAACATCCACTACTCACACCCAGACACCCTCCACTACTCACACCCAGACACCCTCCACTACTCACACCCAGACACCCTCCACTACTCACACCCAGACACCCTCCACTACTCACACCCAGACACCCTCCACTACTCACACCCAGACACCCTCCACTACTCACACCAGACACCCTCCACTACTCACACCCAGACACCTCCACTACTCACACCCAGACACCCTCCACTACTCACACCCAGACACCCCACTACTCACCCAGACACCCTCCACTACTCACCAGACACCCTCCACTACTCACACCCAGACACCCTCCACTACTCACACCCAGACACCCTCCACTACTCACACCCAGACACCCTCCACTACTCACACCCAGACACCCTCCACTACTCACACCCAGACACCCTCCACTACTCACACCCAAACACCCTCCACTACTCACACCCAAACACCCTCCACTACTCACACCCAAACACCCTCCACTACTCACACCCAAACACCCTCCACTACTCACACCCAAACACCCTCCACTACTCACACCCAAACACCCTCCACTACTCACACCCAAACACCCTCCACTACTCACACCCAAACACCCTCCACTACTCACACCCAAACACCCTCCACTACTCACACCCAAACACCCTCCACTACTCACACCCATACACCCCCCACTACTCACACCCATACACCCTCCACTACTCACATCCATACACCCTCCACTACTCACACCCATACACCCTCCACTACTCACACCCATACACCCTCCACTCCCCCTACTCATACCCAAACCTCCAATGTGTGTGTGTTTGTTTTAGATTTCATAGAAAAATCGAAATATTTATCTCATGCCTGAGATGGCTAAACCTACGATCTTTTCGACAAAGTACGCAATAACATCCCCCCCCCCACACACACATACATACAACCAGCATTATCTAGAACGTCACTACTTTAATTAATGTTGTCTTAAAGTGACTCAATATTTATCAGAAAGAAGAAATTACTATATATTTTTTTTTGAAAATATGCCAAATATTTACACCAAAGAAAAAATATAGATGATGATAAAGCCCTACATGAAGTCTTATATAAGATGTAGTAGTGTGATAAATACGTTAATGTGGGGAATTTGCTATGAGTTTACAATATAAATCTGAACCTTTTCACTGAAAGACAAATGAGGTGGAACAGTAAGGACATACAATGTGAGGAATGCCTATGTATACTGAATATACATTATACAAAGAGGAATCCCTCACAATAAGATAATTAATTGGGAGTGAGAAGGAGCAGAGGGCGAGACTGAGAGCCACGGCAGTGTTAGGAAATACTGCTGTAGGCTGAGGGTAATGAAAAAATGAAACCAATTGGTTTAGGTGGTGACTGATGTACAATCCTTATAAATTTTCACGAGGAAGAGTAAACAGCGTTTAAAACATTGAGCGTGAAATGAGATCTGCAATATGTTAGTGTCTATAAAATACCCACATTGTCCCTCACCAATGATTAACTATTTGCCTAATAAATCTTGGGTAGTCGGAAGTATATGTTAAAGAAGCAGAGTAAGGAGAAGTCACACGACCCCAACAAGTGTATGAATAAAAGGGTTGGCCTTGCAAAGATGACGGTAACTGAGTTTATAAGATGCGTAAGGTGCCCCCGCTCAGCTAGAGTGGCTGTAGCTGTGTACAGTTGCCACGCTGAGAGACCACTGGGGGGAGAGAGGATGAAAGTGAGGAAAGGGAAAAAATCTTTATGGCAGACAGTGCACTAAACTTCATAGCAATGTACCCTACCGTACCCGTTCCTCACAAATGTCTCCTTTGCTAACATTATTGAGGGAGAGAAGAACGCCAGGAAGAAATCTTGAACACAGGATGAAGGGGAAGGAGGATAAACGAAGGGACAGGGAGGATAAACGGAAGGACGAAATGGGGGGTAGGGGCAAAAGAAATGGGTGAAGATGAAAGGTGGAAGGATGAAGATGAGAAGAATGAGAGAAGAATGAAGGGGAGAAGAATGAAGGGGAGAAGAATGAAGGAGAGAAGAATGAAGGGGAGAAGAATGAAGGAGAGAAGAATGAAGGGGAGAAGAATGAAGGGGAGAAGAATGAAGGAGAGAAGAATGAAGGAGAGAAGAATGAAGGAGAGAAGAATGAAGAGAAGGATGAAGGGGAAAAGAATGAAGGAGAAAAGAATGAAGGAGAAAAGAATGGAGAGAAAAATGAAGGAGAGAATACTGAATACGAGAAGAATGAAGGGGAGAAGAATGAAGGAGAGAATTATGATGGGGAGAGGAATGAAGGAGAGAAGAATGAAGAAGAATGAAGGAGATAAGAATGAAGGAGAGAAGAGTGAATGAGAGAAGAGTGAATGAGAGAAGAATGAAGGGGAGAAGAATGAAGGGGAGAAGGATGAAGGGGAGAAGGATGAAGGGGAGAAGAATGAAGGAGGGAAGGATGAAGGGGAGCAGAATGAAGGAGAGAAGAATGAAGGAGAGAAGAATGAAGGAGAGAAGTATGAAGGAGAGAAGAATGAAGGAGAGAAGGATGAAGGAGAGGATAGGGGAGAAGGATGAAGGAAGGATGAGGAGAAGGATGAAGGAGAGAATGAGGAGGAGAAGGATGAAGGAGAGGATAGGGGAGAAGGATGAAGGAGAGATGAGGAGAAGGATGAAGGAAGGATGAGGGAAAGGATGAAGGAGAGGTGAGGGGAAAGGATGAAGGAGAGGATGAGGGGAGAAGGATGAAGGAGAGGAGATGGAGGGGAGAAGGATGAAGGAGAGGAAAGGATGAAGGAGAGGATGAGGGGAGAAAGGATGAAGGAGAGGATGAGGGGGAGGAAGGATGAAGGAGAGGATGAGGGGAGAAGGATGAAGGAGAGGATGAGGGGGAGAAGGATGAAGGAGGATGAGGGGAGAAGGATGAAGGAGAGGATGAGGGGAGAAAGAAAGGATGAAGGAGAAGGAGAGGATGAGGGAAAGATGAAGGAGAGGATGAGGGGAGAAGGATGGAGAGGATGAGGGGAGAAGGATGAAGGAGAGGGGAGAAGGATGGAGAGGATGAGGGGGAGAAGGATGAGAGGATGAGGGGAGAAGATGAGAGGAGAGGAGAAGGATAGGAAGAGGGGAGAAGGATGGAGAGATGAGGGAAGGAGAAGGATGAGAGAAGGATGAGGAGGAGAAGGATGGAGAGGATGAGGGGAGAAGGATGGAGAAGGGGGAGAAGGATGGAAGGATGAGGGCAGAAGGATGGAGAGGATGAGGGGAGAAGGATGGAGAGGATGAGGGGGAGAAGGATGGAGAGGATGAGGGAGAAGGATGAAGGAGAGGAGGGAGAAGGATGGAGAGGATGAGGGGAGAAGGATGAGAGGATGAGGGGGAGAAGGATGGAGAGGATGAGAGGGGAGAAGGATGAAGGATGAGGGAGAAGGATGAAGGAGAGGGAGAAGGATGAAGGATGAGGGGAGAAGGATGAAGGAGAGGGAGAAGGATGGAGGATGAGGGGAGAAGGATGAAGAGAGGAGAGGATGAAGGAGAGGAGAAGGAGAGAGAGGATGGGAGAAGGATGAAGGATGAGGGGAGAAGGAGAGGAGAGATGAGGGGAGAAGGATGAAGGAGAGGAAGAGAGGGAAGAAGGAGAGATGAAGGAGAGGGGAGAAGGATGAAGGAGAGGATGAGAGGGAGAAGGATGAAGGAGAGGATGAGGGGAGAAGGATGAAGGAGAGGATGAGGGAGAAGGATGAAGGAGAGGATGAGGGGAGAAGGAGAAGGAATGAAGGGAGAGGATAAGAGGAGGAGAAGGATGAAGGAGAGGATGAGGGGGAGAAGGATGAAGGATGAGGGAGAAGGATGAAGGGAGGATGAGGAGAAGGATGAAGGAGAGGATGAGGGGGAGAAGGATGAAGGAGGATAGGGAGAAGGATGAAGGAGAGGATAAGGGGAGAGGAAGAGAGGATGAGGGGAGAAGATGAGAGGATGAGGAGAGGAGAGGATGAAGGAGAGGATGAGGAGAAGGATGAAGGAGAGGATGAGGGGAGAAGGATGAAGGAGAGGATGAGGGGGAGAAGGATGAAGGAGAGGATGAGGGGGAGAAGGATGAAGGAGAGGATGAGGGGAGAAGGATGAAGGAGAGGATGAGGGGAGAAGGATGAAGGAGAGGATGAGGGAGAAGGATGGAGAGGATGAGGGGGAGAAGGATGGAGAGGATGAGGGGAGAAGGATGGAGAGGATGAGGGGAGAAGGATGAGGAGAGGATGAGGGAGAAGGATGGAGAGGATGAGGGGAGAAGGATGGAGAGGATGAGGGGGAGAAGGATGGAGAGGATGAGGGGGAGAAGGATGGAGAGGATGAGGGGCAGAAGGATGGAGAGGATGAGGGGCAGAAGGATGGAGAGGATGAGGGGAGAAGGATGGAGAGGATGAGGGGGAGAAGGATGGAAGGAGAGGAGGGCAGAAGGATGGAGAGATGAGGGGAGAAGGATGGAGAGGATGAGGGGGAGAAGGATGGAGAGGATGAGGGAGAAGGATGAAGAGGGAGAAGGATGAAGGAGAGGGGAGAAGGATGAAGGAGAGGGGAGAAGGATGAAGGAGAGGGGAGAAGGATGAAGGAGAGGGGGAGAAGGATGAAGGAGAGGGGGAGAAGGATGAAGGAGAGGGGGAGAAGGATGACGGAGAGGATGAGGGGAGAAGGATGAAGGAGAGGATGAAGGAGAGGAGGGGGAGAAGGATGAAGGAGAGGAGGGGGAGAAGGATGAAGGGTGGTTACCTGAAGATTATCCGAGTACGATTACAGGGGTCACCGCCCCCGGGGCCAAACTAGGGCTCCTGGTTGATGTTCTGATCATTCAGGCTGTTCGTACTAGACGCACGCATTTCAACGCAGGTACCACAGCCCGTATCATCAGGAACCGACTTACACAACTTTTCAAGTTCCCTCTTGAAGACAGCATTAAGGGAAATTACTTGTAGGTTCGCCGGTGCTGTCCTGGTCCGGGTCTTCTCCAGATGGTGCATGTACACCATCTGGAGAAGACCCGGGCCGGGAAATTACCAACAGACTCCTGGCTGCCTTCAAGAGGGACCTAGACAGATACCTACCTACCTGGAAGGTATTCCGGGGATCAACGCCCCCGCGGCCTGGTCCACGACAAGACTTCCCGGTGGGACAGGGTCTGATCAACCAGGCTGTTACTGCTGGCCGTACGTAGTCCAACATACGAACCCGGCTGATCCGGCACCGACTAAGTATCTCGAAGGCAGCATGGTGGAAGGCTGTTGAATAGTCTTGGGCCCCGGATACTTATTGTGTTTCTCTTAAGTGTACAAATGGCGCCCCTACTTTTCATTGGGGGTATTTTGCACCGCCTGACCAGTCTTTTACTTTCTTAGGGAGTGATTTGTGTGTGCAAATTCGGGACCATTCCTTCTAGAATTTTCCAAGTGTAGATTACGATATCTCTCTCGCCTGCGTTCCAGCGAGTGTAAGTCAAGTGCTTCCAGGCTGTGGTTCGTACGGTGGACTACGTGCGGCCAACAGTAACAGCCTGGTTGATCAGGCCCTGATCCACCGCGAGGCCTAGTTAAGACTGGGCGGCGGGGGTCGTTGACCCCCGGAACACCTCCATGTAGGGGTTTCTTGCTAACTCCCCTTATGTATGAACTGAGGTTGTTGAGTCTTGGTTCTTTTACGGTTACTGAGTTATGTCTTAGTGCACTTACTGAACACTTGGTTTTTATTGGGAATATTTTGCACCGGCTGACGAGCCTCTTACTTCCGTAAGGAGTGACTGTGTTATGTAGATTCCAAATCAATCCTTCCAGGTGCAAATTATATATATATATATATATATATATATATACACACTCCAGAACTCCAATTTCATAGGCTTTTTTTTTTTAAAGGGAGGTTATTGTGCAGCAATATTTCAGAATAGAGAGAACAAGTGGCTTAAAGAGAGCAGAATATATGTAGGAAGATAAACGAGGAAATTAAAAGAAAATGAAATAGGGTGGAAAGGAAGGATGATAATCAGGGACAGATGAGGGAAAAGAGGATTAGGGAAAAGACTATTAAGGAGAGAGAAAGATAAAGGTAAAAGAACGAGGTAGAGGAGAGGGGAAGGAGGAAGACAAGAGAGAGGATGTTGCCGTGGTCGGCCAGGAAGAGGTTCATTACAAGAGGAGGAAGAGTGTTTGTGCTTGTGTTCCTGCAAGTCCTCTACTCATCATCCTTTAAATGATTTTACTCCTTATACACTATTATTACCACTACTACTGTTGTTGCCGCTGCTACTAATGCCAGTACGGCGGCGGCTGCTGGGCAGGGGTTATAGTAGTGGTGAGGCGGGCAGAAGTTATAGCAGTGGTGGGGGTGGGCAGGGGTGAGGGTAGTGGTGGGGGTGGGCAGGGGTGAGGGTAGTGGTGGGGGTGGGCATGGGTGAGGGAAGACAAGGCAAGAGGGGTGAGACTCCACACGTCTGGTAAACAGCGTCGCTAATTAAAGACCAAGCACTCAGCTTTCTTGCTCAACCTGGGAACATCGCTGACGGCACAATTTTCGCCACAAGCCAGGCAAAGTGTATGTACTTGTTCCATTGCACAATGCAAGCATTTCGTAATTTAAAACAATATTACAGTGTGGCGGCAGCAGCATACTTAAACATTATACTGTAGACCCTTCAGGATAGATAGCAATTTATTACAACCTCATCAGCAGTACACGAGTAACAAGGGTTTGTTGGAGGAGTTACAGCATGTGTTAGTCTATAGATGTGGCGAAAAGTCGAGCAAGACAACACAGAAAACTAATAACTCTTAATACCACTGAGACAATTTAGTGTTCGAGCGACAAGGTAGCGGCGTTGTAGCTCTCCTTGCTACCAGGTTTTGCATGAGTAACAAAGGTAGCTAAAACAGGATCCACAGAGGATGGGAAGGGGGGCACCAGCAGGTCGCCAGTGGTACAGGTCACTTATGCATCTTCATTGGTGGCCTGGTGGCTAAAGCTCTCGCTTCACACGGCGAGGGCCTGGGTTCGATTCCCAGCCAGGGCAGAAACATTGGGCGTGTTTCTTTACACCTGTTGTCTATATTCCCCATCAGTAAAATGGGTACCTGGGTGTTAGTCGACTGGTGTGAGTCGCATCCTAGGACACTGACCTAAGCTGCCCGAAATGCTCAGCATAACAAGGAACTTTCTATATACATAGTAGTATGTCACTGATGTCAGCTAGGCCTGTATACCATGTACTTGTAGTAAATAAAGATATTATTATTATTATTATTATTATTATTATTATTGCAAACCATCTCTTCACATGAGAAACACGCGCGCGCACACTTCAAGCCTGGTCCAAAAAATGGCAATTGGTGGTCTAAGGAGCACGTAAGTATCTCCGTCTTCTAATAACATTTTTCCACTATAATCTACCTTGTTCATAATTACTATCGCATTTGCTTTGTCTGTTTCTTAAGGTGAAGTCCAAGATCTTTCCTTAATTCATGGTATAACTTAACAAATCTTTGAGGACAATTGTGTTGTCCTCAAAGATAGTAGACTTCACCTTTCGAAACAAAGCAAATGCGTTAGTAATTATGGACAAGGTAGAGTATAGTGAAAATTTTTTATTAGAAGACGGGGATACTTACGTGCCACTTAGTCCACCAATTGCAATGTCATGAAGCTTGGGAAAGGACAAAGACGACCGCAGACGGAGTACAGCCTAGGGCAGGGGTGGGGAACCTTTTTAAGTTAGAAGGCCGCATTCAAGAAATTTTGATTATACTGAAAAATGTTGGTTATTTTGTAAAAAAAAAAAAAAATTATTATATAATTTCAAGAAAAATTATTCATTCAGAAGGCCGCAGGTTCCCCACCCTTGGCCTAGTGGGTCAAAGGCTGCAAAACTCTCTCAAGGAAAAGGATCTTGGGGTGAGCATCATACGGAGCACATCTCCTGAGGCGCACATCAACCAAATAACTGCAGCCTGGCAAACTTAAGAACAGCGTTTCGACATCTAAGTAAGGAGTCATTCACGACACTGTATACCGTGTACGTAAGGCCCATATTAGAGTATGCAGCACCAGTATGGAACCCACACCTAGTTAAGCATGTCAAGAAACTGGAGAAAGTGTAGAAGTTTGCAACAAGAGTGGTTCCGGAGCTAAGGGGTATGTCGTATGAGCAGAGGTTAAGGAAACTCAACCGGATGACATGAAGGACAGGAAGACTAGTAGGATATGATAACGAAGTACAAAATACTGAGAGGAACTGACAGGGTGAACAGGGACAATGTTTCAGAGATGGGGAGAGAGGAACAAGGGGTCACAGCTGAAAACTGAAAACTCAGACGAGTCATAAGGACGTTACGAAGTATTTCTTCAGCCTTAAGAGTTGTCGGGAAGTTGAGCAAGTGAAGCGGAAGAGGCAGGATCCATACATAGCTTTAAGAGGTACGATCAGGCTCTTGAAGCCAGGAGTGTAATACACAAATAACCCACACACAAGAGAGAGAAGCTTATGACGACGTTTCGCTCCGACTAGTACCATTTACAAGTCACAAGTGGGACCGAAACGTCGTGGTAAGCTCGTCTCTCCTATGTGTGGGTTATCTGTGTATTGTTCCAGTCACGGTATTGTGCCTTTTTGTTCCTAGGAGTGTACCTAGTAGCGACCAGCGAAGAGGTGGGGGCCAGGAGCTGTGAATCAACCCCTGCATCCACATATAGGAGAGTACACGCAAACAGGTGAGCACAGGCACTATACCCGGGGTGCTTGCAAATTTGGGAGACTGGTGACAGAAATGGCATATGTACAGCAATTATGAGCATCCAAATATATGCCGAAATCTCCAAAACAGAGGCAAATGCCACCGTTCGAAGACCTGCAAATTTTACCACCTCAAAATGTGTTACAGTTCAGCAAATAAACACTGCTGTAACAAAAACTGTCCAGCTTCTCAATTACTGGGAACGTTTGAAGTCCCTTGACCTGTACTCCTTGGGCGCAGACGAGAAACTTACATCACAATTTACACTTAGAAAATCCTAGAGGGACTGGTCCCAAATATGCACACAAAAAACACTCCCTATGAAATCAAAAGACTCGGCAGATGGTGCAACATCCCCCAACGAAAAGCAAAGGTGCTGTGAATACAAAGACAACACAATAAGTGTCAGGGGACTCAAGTTCGTTCAACAGCCTCCCAGCATACATAAGGGGGATTACCAATAGACCCCTGACTATCTTCAAGAGGGAACTGGACAGATATTTAAAGTCAGTATCTGACCAGCCGGGCTGTGGTTCGTATGTTGGATTAAATGTGGCCAACAGCAGCAGCAGCCTAGTTGATCAGGCCCTGATCCACCCTGAGGTTTGGTCATGGACCAGGCCAAGGGAGGCGTTGATCACCAGGTAGATCAGTATGGAGCCCCCACCTGGTCAAGCATGTAAGAAAACTCGAAAAGTTCCAGAGGTTTGTAACTAGATTAATCCCAGAGCTGAGGGGATTGAGTTATGAGGAGAGACTAAAAGAACAGAACCTAATGACTTTAGGAGGACTAAGGAGACATGATTACGACATATAAAATACAAAGCGGGTGTAACAGAGCAGATAGGGACAAACTTTTTAAAGTGCAAGGCATAGGGAGAGAGGGCGCATAGACCTTAGTTAAAAGACAAACAAGCCACAGGGATGTAAGGAGGAATGATATTGAGAAGTGGTAAGAGGCAAATTCAATACACTTTCAAGAGTAGGATAGGGACCATGAATCCAGGCACCTATAATACCAGCGATTGTAATTTAAGAGGCGGAACCAGCAGCCCAGCCTCGTTCCTCGCAAACACATACCTTTGATATACCTTTGAAGAGTTTCGAGAGTATCTACTCTCTGAGCCCGGCCATGGGCCAGGCTCGTCTGGTGCTTGCCTGGTCAACCAGGCTGTTGCTGCTGGAGGCCCGCTGCCCCACATATCCATCACAGCCTGGTTGATCTGGCACTTGGTGAAGATATTTGTCCAGTTTCCTCTTGAAGGCTTCTACACTGGTTCCAGCCGTGTTTCGGATATCTTCTGGTAAGATGTTGAATAGTCTGGGACTCCGGATGTTAATACAGTGCTCCCGTATTGTCCCCACCGCACCCCTGCTCCTCACTGGGTTTATTTTACACTTTCTCCCATATCTCTCACTCCAGTATGTTGTTATGGCAGTGTGCAGATTTGGGACCAGGCCCTCAAGTACTTTCCATGTATATATTATCATGTATCTCTCTCTCCTCCGCTCCAATGAGTACATGTTCAAGACTTGAAGGCGTTCCCAATAATTTAGATGTTTCAATGGCTCAATGTGAGCCGTAAACGATCTCTGGATTTGTTCCAGCTCTGCTATTTCTCCTGCCCTGAACGGGGCCGTCAGCACTGAGCAGTATTCTAAGTGTACATTTCAGTGAGCACGCGCCTGGAATTAACACACGACTCCTGCAACCACATATAGGTGAGTACACACAAGCGCGCGCGCGACACATACACAACACGCACACGCACGCACAGCAAAAAAAAAAAAAAAACAGTATTCCTTGTGGCAAGCGCCTCTCCTTATTAAAACTGAGAAACAAATTGCATCGCAAGAAACTAGAGTTGAGCAGGCAGAAATAGCACTGAAGCAAATTACAAGAAAATTTCAAATTAAAAATCTAGACGATGAGTTAACTTTCAGAGGTGTGTTAGTCAATGGTGAATATCTACAGTGTTATAATAAGGTTGTATTTGATGAAACATTTGTTTACGGTATGGCAGTAATACAAGACTTTAAACTATTTTGGTCAGAATTACTTCAGGTTACAGGATTAAGCAATATTAAGAAATATATCGAAAATTAAAGGTAAGTGTATACTGAATATATAAAGTTTGTAAGATTCATCTGTCATCTTACGTGTTCATGAGAAAATTAAAAACCGGTAATCATGGCCGAGTGCAAAATGGGAAGCCTTTCAGCCCAACCAAGCAGAGAGGACGTAAGGCCACCTTATACTTTAATATATGATACGGGGAAGCGAGCGCTTCAACTTGACTATAAAATGAGGGCCCTCTTGAGCATTAAGTATTAAAGAGCACTGACCAGGATCAGCAGCCATACTAGCTGCATTCTAGCAGTTAAAATGTTTGACAGATGTTTCACGTTGTCTCTGCCCTTTTATGTTAAGAACAGTGAGTTACCTAAAGATAGAATATATATTCAGACTTCTTTCCTTAAAGTTATTATGTAAAATATTTAGAAAAAAATATGACTCAATAGATTACATATGAATTAAAATATATTAAACTGTTATAAGTGGATTAATGAAAGGTGGAACTGCACACTTTACGATTCTTCTCTCAAGTAGCAAGGAACAGCACTGTCCGGAACGAACCATACTTTATTTATGGCATGTATTTGTAAGCATCGGAGTTAATTAAAAGCAAGCTATTAATACGGATTAAAGAATATCTAGCAGACATAAAACCTTGAATATTGTTTCAGGGAAAATACCCCAAGGAACAAAGAATGGAATTGGGTACACCTCAAAGAGGCCTCAGGAACAATGCTTCAATTTTAGTACTAACAGTTGAAGAAATATATGCAGCTGGTATGGTTCTGGAACAGTACATTGAAGGAATACTGAATCAATCATGTTTTGACAAAATAACTATAGGATTTACCCAGATTTCTTACTTCATTTCTGTGGCATTCAAATTTGTTAAATGTCTTCTAATATTTATAATGCTTGATATGATAAAGCACTAACTTTAGGAAGCATATGTCCAGGTATCATGGCCCTCCGTTGCCATGTAAGTGTGATGGTTCCAGTAATGTGAGGAGAATTCAGCAGTGGAATAAACCTCACTCATGGGGGGAAGGGGTAAGATGTGACCTTGAGAGACAAACATGTTTTTATCTAAACTCTACAGGATATCAGATGGATCGTGATTCTGTGGCTACCCGGGAGGGGTTGAGTGTGATATTTATGTGACAGTCATATGTATGTAGTGTGGATGTGAGTTCAGCAGCAGTATGGGAGAATAACAATGTATGAAAGAGAAATCAAATGCATTGCTGTGCGCGTGTACAGGAACGACCCTAACACATGAAAGAAATCTTCCATTTGTTCAAGTAGCTACGTATAATCCCAACGTAACCCTAGTAACAGGCTGTCAAAGAAGACTGGTCTTTGGTGTTATGACGTGGCGTGTCTCAAGACGATAGAAACCACATTTGCGTGACCGTGGCTTCAACCTGGATATAAAGTTTTATGTGGATCCCCTTGGTAAAGCTATGTTACAGCAGCATGCAGGAGATAAGTCACCTTCTTACCTGTATTACCTGGGTGGATGTTATGCATGACCTTGTCATCTTCAGCCTCGCCCCTTCAACATCTAACGCCTATCGTTAACGACCTGAGTTTCAAGAAAGAAATGAAGTTTTTGCTGAAGCAGTGACCATCACCGTGAGGAAAGATGACTTTGGCAAACAAGGAACTTGTCCCATTTGCCATTTCCTGCGGCATATGCATCTTCCCCCGTTCCATGTCAGCTCTCTTCAACCCCAGTGACGACCTGTGTTCCTGCTGGCTAACACTACATCACTTGTGCCCAGGGTTTAGCACGTGTCCTTACCTTTTCAAGGAAGACCGACCACCGAGTTTAAGTACCACAGTATTGTATCGCTTTGTTAGTGTCTCCACTCACACCAACTTTCATCTTGAGACAAAGCTTTATAAGCATACGACGTAGAAGACTTACTATCCACTCCACGGAGCCGCGCGCACCTTGGTACACTACACGGGGAAGTCCCTAGTTTTATTTACATCATGTGTTACCGCTGAGAAGAACACTGCTCTTGCTGCTGCTGTTGTTGTAACTGCGTATTTTGTACTTACAACCATTTTCGTATCTGCTGTTGTCACTCCACTTGTAGTCATTATGTAATAAAAAAACAGATTCTGATATTTTCCTCTGACAAATAACTTCCCTATATTTTGCAGCAGCTGATGTCGCCGTTATTGCTTCTACCTTCTCTCCAATTTCTGTGTTTTTCTGGTATTTCTGTATCTGGCCTTGCTTTATATGTTTCAGGTTCGCAGATTTCTCACAATTTCTATTTCTTCTACTGTAAGTAAATCCTGCTGCAGCATTAATTATATAGGCGGTATTGGGTGCAGTTGTAAGTTTATTCAGGTATACACAAATACAGTTACATAGATCATACATAGCAGTATGTGTGTAGAGAACCTTGTTCAATGCATTTCTGACCGAGTCATTTACTGCACATTACATGCGACAAGTTAAAAAAAAGTGATTCTGTCAAACTGTTGGAACCTCGTAATTTATGAGCCGAGGATATAATTTTTTGAGTAAAATAATCGCAGAGCACTCGCCTGGGACCTAACACTGTCAATGCTGTGCTGACCCTCTGACGCAGCACATCTTAGTATAATATTGTCTTGTCATCCAATTTCCACTTTACATATCTTAGATGTACACCGTTCAACACAGTAACCGAATCACTGAAGATGACTACTGGCTGCACAGTATTTTTTCAGCCAGCAGTCAGGGACATCCACACTACAACCAACTGTTAACCCTCGTTGTTCTTGACCTCATGATTTAGGTCTTACTGCCCATGAAATTTGATTGCGTTGTGTAGCTCGGTCAAGGTCAGCTTCTTGAGTTTCAGGTTACCCTTTATCTTATGGAACTTCAATTTTTTGCTGTTTTGACAAAGTATGTACTAAAAAGACCACTGTGATTATACATCCTGGGTGCGACATTGCAGTCGCAATTACCCTCTTCCTAAATTGTGGAATCTAGTGTAACAAGTATCCGCGTGGGATGATGGAAGTCATTTCCAGGGCTGGTACTCACTTCTTGACATTCAATATATGAACAAGGAATGAGCAACACCCCCATGTTACGAAACTACCGTTTCATAGGAAGAATGAGAGTCGAAAAATCTAAACGTATTAAGGAATAGCCTTTGATATACCTTTGGTAAGTTTCGAGTTTTTCTACTCCTGAAATAAGATCAAAGAGAGACTTTACTAAACTGGAAAATTAATATATTTAATTAGGGCGCTAAAACAGTGTGTGACAGTTAATACAAGGAGTGGTGGAGGCTCGACCCTCAGAATATAAACAAGCGCAAAACAAAAATAGGACAAAAATTCCTTCCTCGACACCAAGAAATCGAAAGGTATAAATGCATGGAAGAGATAGACTGTGATCCGTTTATTTTACTTAATGCGATGAATCCATACGGCTGAGCAACTGCTTACAGTATATTAAGACCTGTGGTTAATAGACGCCTATGTTCAACCAGTTACTAGCACCACTTTGACAACGAGTTATAGAGGCAGTCCTCGGTGGGATAAACAACTGTGATATGTACTGTAACGTAGGAGAGCAACAAAACTTTTGGAGTGTGTGTGTGTGTGTGTGTGTGGAGGGGGGATGGGGTGTTGCATGTGTGCGTGCGTGCGTTGTTCACTGACAGGTGAGGATGATGCAGGGAGTGCAGCAGCGAACAATTCCCATCTTTCCTGCAGTAGACGGCATCTGCAGTAGTCTCTCGTGACAACACGCATCTTTCCCTTATCCCCTAATCCCCCCCCAGGCAACCCACCCACCCACAAAAACGAACTAGAGGGGGAGGGAAAGTGAAGCAGATGTATAAAGGAGGAAAAAAGAAGAGGAGGGAGAGGGAGAGAGAGAGGAGGGGGGGCAAGGGCAAGGAGGTGTTGCTGTGTGCTTCTCTAAAAGTGTACATGCCCAGCACATTGATGTTGCCATCCCTACTCATCTTGAAATGATGTTCTTCAAGCTATGCATGAACACTAGTACCTCTGTACTAGTATGTGCAATGTACAGACCTCAGTGGCAACATTCAGACCCCATCAACTTTCTAATGGAAAATGTGGACTTCCTTCTGCTCCAACACAACTGTCAACATATCATAATTGTTGCTGACCTCAACCAACATCTTATACAGAGGGACTTTGATGACCTTCTTGCAGTGTTTGACATGAGAAACTTTGTTGATTTCCCTACTCACATCTCTGGCTCCTCCCTTGACCCAGTAGTGAGTGATCTGGCAGAAGGTACAGTCACTTGTCAACCCCTCGGCTATGTTGGATCGTTTGACCACAAAGCTGTTTTTACAACACTGAAGATCCCACACCCACAACCTGACTATGGGAAAGAGGTAATTGGCCAGCCCTTTTCTCTGAGCTCGCCACCACCGAGTGGAATGCTCTTCTCCAAGGAAATGTTGACAACCAAGTGAATGCCTTCACTGGACACATCCTTAATCTACAACAAGAACACATCCCTCACCGGCAGTATGTGACGAAGCCTACAGATCAGCCTTGGTTTGGCTTTAGTTGTAGAGGCTGCTACTGCTAAGTACAAGGCATGGCGAAGGTATAAGAGACATACATTTGCCTTTGATACCTTTGAAGAGTTTCCAGAGTATCTACTCTCTATACTACTACCTATAACAGGAACTTGCACAGGCAAGCCTGTAGACATATGGGTGAAGTTCAAAAGTGGGCCATCGCTAAATGGGAGGTGGACACAAAAAGAAAGCTAGCATCAGGTAGAGTGGGCTTCAAAACCTGGTGGCCCCTGGTCAAAGACAGACAAGGTTACCTGCCTGATGAACTTATTCCACCTCTAAATCGACAGGATGGGACCACCTCTACTAGTAGTCAAGAGAAAGCGGACCACTTTGCCGAACACTTTGTTAGCTGCAAGAACTGGTTCAAAACTGTCAGTGGTGACAATAAGTCAAGAGGAGGTGCATCTTCTTCTTAAATCACTTGACCAAGAAAAGGCTGTGGGCCCAGACAACTTGAGCCCAAGATTGCCGAGATGTGCAGACCAGCAAGCAGCGTACCTAACTCGCATCATTCAGCACTGCCTAGTACAGTGTAAATGGCCTTCTCTGAAGGTGCAGACCAGAAATCAGCAACTACAGACCAGTGTCACTCCTGTCAATCACTGGCCCGATCCTTGAGACAATAATCTCAAGACAAATGACAGAGTTTTTTTACTATCACTCACTATTTTGTGACCGTTAATGTGGCTTCAGGAGAGGTTACTCGGCTCCAGATCTGTTGTTAAACCTCTCCACTAAATGGCACCAGTCACTGGACGAATCCAAAGTGAGCTGTGTGGTAGCACTGGACACTGCTGGTGCTTTCGACCGAGTGTGGCAACAGGGCCTCTTGGCAAAACTGCAAGCACTGGGAACTGCAGGCTCTACACTGTCTCCTCAGTGATTACTTTCATGGTAGATCTCTAAGGGTAGTTCTCAATGGAACAGAGTCAGCAAGACATCCTACTGGGGCAAGTGTTCCACAAGGAAGTGTGCTTGGGCCACTGTTGTGGAATGTCTACTTCAATGACCTTCATCCCATCCCTGAATCCCATTCATATGCAGACGATTGTACTCCGACATTTATTTATCCAAGAGAAGAAATGCCAGCAGCTCTAAGCTACATTAATCACCAGCTAGGAGCTATATCAGCTTGGGGAAATCGATGGCAGTTAACATGTGCACCTGAGAAAACACAAATGACGATGGTCTCTAGGCACCATGATGGTAATACTGGAGCAGTAGCAAGTATGAATGGGAGAGTGTTGGTACCTGGGGAAGAAGCTAATATCCTTGGGGTGAAATTTGACTCCAAACTGACCAAGAAGAACCACGTTGTAAATCTTGCAAACAAGGCAGCCAGGAAGCTTACAGCACATCGATATATCTCGCATCTGATTGACAGTAGGGGTTGCAAGATTCTGTATGAGGCACAAGTACGCTCACACCTTGAGTATGCTCCACTTTCTTGGTTTGCCTGCCCCCCCCCCCCCCATCTCATCTGTGACTGCTTGACAGAGTAGAGAACAGCAAGACGTCTCATCTTTCGCCTGGACCCATCCTGGATAGATCTGTCATTTATGCAGAGCCTTCATCAACACAGGAGGGATGTGGGCGGCTTTACTGTTATGGACAGGCCAACATTGTCAAAGTACCACGCTTGGCTCCACTTCGAGGACAGCGAGAAGCAAGCTTCTATACCACAAGACGGGCAGAAAGCAGCAACTTCACTCTGGCTGTACTCTTCTCCAGAACATCACTTCATCTGAGATCATTTATGCCCAGGAGGACTCGAGTCTGGAACACATTCGTACAGCATAATGATATCAGCGAGATAAAGTCAGTTGATCAAATGAAAATGCTGGCCCACAGATGGCTCCAATTTCATCCTGTTCCCTACTTGTACGTTTCATAAAAATAAAAATGCTTTCAAATTAGCTGATGTAGGTAACAGCTCTTAACTTGTCAATATAGTTAGGAATCCTTAACTTGTAAATAGCTTGTCATTGAAGTTAGGGATCCAATTAACCTAACCTTGTCAAACCCTGAGTAAAAAGAGAGAGAAAGAGAGACAGACAGAGAGAGAGAGAGAGAGAGAGAGAGAGACAGAGACAGCCAGCCGGGACTGGCTGGCTGTGTAGTGAAACATGGACGTCAGAGGTACTACTGATAAACAAGCGAGTTATTTTAAGAGTGCACAAAATTAGGATGTTTCATCGGAGGATAGTTTCTCTGCACTGTACTATACCTACACCTCAGTTACAACCACTGTACTATACCTACACCTCAGTTACAGCCACTGTACTATACCTACACCTCAGTTACAGCCACTGTACTATACCTACACCTCAGTTACAGCCACTGTACTATACCTACACCTCAGTTACAGCCACTGTACTATACCTACACCTCAGTTACAGCCACTGTACTATACCTACACCTCAGTTACAGCCACTGTACTATACCTACGCCTCAGTTACAGCCACTGTACTATACCTACGCCTCAGTTACAGCCACTGTACTATACCTACGCCTCAGTTACAGCCACTGTACTATACCTACGCCTCAGTTACAGCCACTGTACTATACCTACGCCTCAGTTACAACCACTGTACTATACCTACGCCTCAGTTACAACCACTGTACTATACCTACGCCTCAGTTACAACCACTGTACTATACCTACGCCTCAGTTACAACCACTGTACTATACCTACGCCTCAGTTACAACCACTGTACTATACCTACGCCTCAGTTACAACCACTGTACTATACCTACGCCTCAGTTACAACCACTGTACTATACCTACGCCTCAGTTACAACCACTGTACTATACCTACGCCTCAGTTACAACCACTGTACTATACCTCCGCCTCAGTTACAACCACTGTACTATACCTCCGCCTCAGTTACAACCCCTGTACTATACCTCCGCCTCAGTTACAACCCCTGTACTATACCTCCGCCTCAGTTACAACCCCTGTACTATACCTCCGCCTCAGTTACAACCCCTGTACTATACCTCCGCCTCAGTTACAACCCCTGTACTATACCTCCGCCTCAGTTACAACCCCTGTACTATACCTCCGCCTCAGTTACAACCCCTGTACTATACCTACACCTCAGTTACAACCCCTGTACTATACCTACACCTCAGTTACAACCACTGTACTATACCTACACCTCAGTTACAACCACTGTACTATACCTACACCTCAGTTACAACCACTGTACTATACCTACACCTCAGTTACAACCACTGTACTATACCTACACCTCAGTTACAACCACTGTACTATACCTACACCTCAGTTACAACCACTGTACTATACCTACACCTCAGTTACAACCACTGTACTATACCTACACCTCAGTTACAACCACTGTACTATACTACACCTCAGTTACAACCACTGTACTATACCTACACCTCAGTTACAACCACTGTACTATACCTACACCTCAGTTACAACCACTGTACTATACCTACACCTCAGTTACAACCACTGTACTATACCTACACCTCAGTTACAACCACTGTACTATACCTACACCTCAGTTACAACCACTGTACTATACCTACACCTCAGTTACAACCACTGTACTATACCTACACCTCAGTTACAACCACTGTACTATACCTACACCTCAGTTACAACCACTGTACTATACCTACACCTCAGTTACAACCACTGTACTATACCTACACCTCAGTTACAACCACTGTACTATACCTACACCTCAGTTACAACCACTGTACTATACCTACACCTCAGTTACAACCACTGTACTATACCTACACCTCAGTTACAACCACTGTACTATACCTACACCTCAGTTACAACCACTGTACTATACCTACACCTCAGTTACAACCACTGTACTATACCTACACCTCAGTTACAACCACTGTACTATACCTACACCTCAGTTACAACAACCACTGTACCACACCTACACCTCAGTTACAACAACCACTGTACCACACCTACACCTCAGTTACAACAACCACTGTACCACACCTACACCTCAGTTACAACAACCACTGTACCACACCTACACCTCAGTTACAACAACCACTGTACCACACCTACACCTCAGTTACAACAACCACTGTACCACACCTACACCTCAGTTACAACAACCACTGTACCACACCTACACCTCAGTTACAACAACCACTGTACCACACCTACACCTCAGTTACAACAACCACTGTACCACACCTACACCTCAGTTACAACAACCACTGTACCACACCTACACCTCAGTTACAACAACCACTGTACCACACCTACACCTCAGTTACAACAACCACTGTACCACACCTACACCTCAGTTACAACAACCACTGTACCACACCTACACCTCAGTTACAACAACCACTGTACCACACCTACACCTCAGTTACAACAACCACTGTACCACACCTACACCTCAGTTACAACAACCACTGTACCACACCTACACCTCAGTTACAACAACCACTGTACCACACCTACACCTCAGTTACAACAACCACTGTACCACACCTACACCTCAGTTACAACAACCACTGTACCACACCTACACCTCAGTTACAACAACCACTGTACCACACCTACACCTCAGTTACAACAACCACTGTACCACATCTACACCTCGTATACTTTTTATGAGTTCCAAGAATTTTTCTTTTCCCTGTTGCTTTCTGCTGATGGCCCGCTGGTCGACATATCCATCACAGCCTGGTTGATCTGGCACCTGGTGAAGATACTAGTCCAATTTCCTCTTGAAAACTTATGCACTTGTTCCAGCCGTGGTCCTGATATCTTCTGGTTACTAAGATGTTGATATTCTGGGACCACGGATGTTGATACAGTGTTCCCGTATTGTGCCCACTGCACCCCTGCTTTTTACTGGGTTTATTTTGCAATTTCTTCCATATCTCTCATTCCAGTATGTTGTTGTGGAAGTATAGAGATTTGGGACCAGGCCCTCCTCCGCTCCAGTGAGTACATATTCAAAACTAAGGCGTTCCCAGTAATTTAAGGTCTGATATTTTTCCTGCCCTGAACGGGGCCGTGAACACTGACCAATATTGCAAATGAGAGAACACAAGCAATTTGAGAAGTGTCACCACTGGCAATTTCCTTGTTTAGAAAGCTCTCATTATTCACCTGGCTTGTGTTTATTTAAATGTCGGCTGACATAATTATTCCCAGGTCTTTTACGTGTTCCTTTCGCTCTTTTTGAAGATCCGCTTGAGTTTTGTATATAGTGTTCCTTTTGAATTCTTCATTATTTCCATATCTAAGCAGCTGGAACTTATCTAAGCAGCTGGAACTTATCACTGCTGAGCTTCATGTTGTTTACCACTGCCTACTGGAAAACCCTGTTTATATCTTCCTGCAGTTTTTCATTGTCTTCTACCGTAGTTACTTTCATGCTTACTTTAATGTCATCTGTGACAGGTGTTTTTATCTATGTCTGTTATAAGGATAAGAAACAGCAGAGGTGCCAGGACAGTGCCTTGGGGCTCTGAGTTTTTTACATCGCTGATGCTGAATTTTGCTTTCTTTACTATTACTTTGTGTTGTGTGTGTTAGAAACCTGAAAATCCATCTGCTTATCTTCCTGGTAATGCCTATGGCCCTCATTTTATGTGCTATCCTCGTATGACCGCATTTGTTAATCGCCTTTGCAAAATTTCCGTTTATCACATCTGCAGTTTGGCTTTCTTCCAAAGCCTCCGTAATTCTGTCGTAGTGGTTCATCAGGTATGACAAGCATAATCGTCTATACCTTACCTTTGATATACCTTTGAAGAGTTTCGAGAGTTTATCTACTCTCTGAGCCCGGCCATGGGCCAGGCTCGTCTGGTGCTTGCACCTGGTGAAGATACTTGTCCAGTTTCCTCTTGAAGGCTTCTACACTGGTTCCAGACGTGTTTCGGATATCTTCTGGTAAGATGTTGAATAGTCTGGGACCCCAGATGTTAATACAGTGCTCCTGTATTGTCCCCACCGCACCCTTGCTCTTCACTGGGTTTATTTTACACTTCCTCCTGTCTAGTTCTAAATCCGTGCTGGTTTGGGCTATGCAAATTATGCTTTTCCATGATATTTGTAATTTGACATCTCGTTACTCTTTCGAGGATTTTTATGTGGTAAATTCTATTTTTTAGCTAGTGTTCTACTACCTCCCTTATGCAAAGGAGCTATGTCTGCATTCTTTTTGGTCTCTTTATTTCACCTATATCTAGGCTTCTTCTCTATAGAATACTGAGGGCTCGTGCTAGTGCTACTTTGCACTTTTTTTTTTTTTATAAAAAGGGAACTCCATGAGTCTGGTCCAGGTGCTAAGTGAGCGGGCAAGTTGTCAGTGTCTTTTTCGAATTCTGTGGGATTAGTACTGTCAGCTAGATTGTCTTCGAGGTCTTACGATGGAATGAAAAAAAGTTTCTGCATTGACTCAAGAAATCGTAATGACACGATTGCAAAGAAACCATACCACGGGTGGGGTTAGAACCCGCGATCTGGAGTTTTGAGACTCTCTGATGGCGGGTTCTAACCCCACCCGTGGTATGCTAAGTTTCTGTATTATGCAACCATCTGTCATTTAGTGGGTTGTTGAACACAGACTCTTACTGTTTTCAGAATTTCGCTCATTTCCTGTGCATCGTCAGTTCATGAGGCCCTTTGCCCTCTTATTAAGGATTAAATTTTACAGGTAGTTATTAGTTTGGATTTTGCATATGAATAGAAATATTTAGGGTTTCTTGCAATATCCTGGATGGCCTTTTGTCTTGTTTCCTTTGTGTTTCTTGAGTGGTACATCATCTTATGTTTTTGCTCTAAATCGGTGATCTCTCGGCTAACACTCTTTCCTTCGTTGTGACATTCATATTTTTAAGCAATTCGGTAACACTTTCTTCTTTTGTACAATCTCTGATCTTCCTTTAGGTTTCCTCAATTCTACATATTTAATACAGACCTTGTATGCTTCCGCGTTCAGTTTTTTCCAGGCACTGGTGAGGATTTAGAGTGTTCATGACTGTTTCCCAGGATATGTCTCATAGTTCTTGGTTAATTTTCTTCCAGTCAATTTTAATATTGTTGAAACTAACTTACTGAACATCCCTTCTCGTACATTATTGCTGGAGTTTCCCTACCTTTGGTTTATACTCGTTTGTACTTCTATGATGATGTGGTCAGAGTATACTGTTTATAATTGTTGTGTCTCTGATTAGTTACTTGTTGTTTATGAACATCAAATCTAGTGTATTTTCATTTCTAGTAGGATTAGTTATCTCTTGGTTCAATGCGAACTTTTCACAAAGCCTCATTTGTTGCCAGGTATTTGTGTGTTGAGCCAGGGTGCTTCCAGGAACTATTTCTGGTATAAGGTTGTGATAAACCATCTTCCATTTTACATTTGCGAGACTGAAATCTCCGAAGAGGATATTTGGCGATAGATTTTCCAGCCTTTCAAGACAGCTGTTGCTGAAGGTGGTTTATATACTACGATAATTACCAGATTCTTAATTTACACTTTAATACCTAGAATTTCTTCTGTATCATTTGATAAATTAACAGTTCTGTACTGCAAAATGTCTTTCATCACATACAGTCCTACTTCTTGCGACTTATTTACTCTGTCACATCTATAAGTATTGTATATTTTAATAGCTATCTCGCCAACCAAAACATCCTTTGTGTGTGTTTCTATAAATGCCCACTTGAATAGCTAACATTGTCATTTCTATTTGTTTTCAAACCTTGTATGTTTGCAAGAAGCCTTCAATTATCCGTACCTGAAGTCTTGCAACTCATCAACTGTCTACACCTCAACGCTTAAAAGAATCATTAATACTTATGAACTAAAAAGAGAACTAGACGGTGGAAAAATAATACAAAGGCAACACTTGAGACCTCGCGGGAGATACACGTCCGGGATCTCTGGGTGAATGAAAGGTGGTGCGGTGAGCAGATGCCCGGCCCCGGGCGGTGACTGTACCCGCCCCGGGCGGTGACTGTACCAAAAATTGGTGTCAGTTCCTGCCACTGCTTAGTTCCTTGGAGAAAACAGTTTTGGAGAGTAGGCGACCCCAAACTAGTTTCAGAATTAACACTTACTGTAATTTTAATTATTTTTAAACCGAATTTACCCTAAAATATATTGCTCTGTGCTGCCAGCCCGACCCCAGTGACTGTGTATGGAGCAGTCTGCATAAATCTAACTTGTGTATTGTATGCATGAAGTAAAACCTATAGGCAACAAATATTTTTTTGCACCACATAGTCATATGTCATCCAGTGTTAATAAGAACATAAGAAAGGAGGAACACTGCAGCAGGCCTGTTGGCCCATACTAGGCAGGTCCTTCACTGGTTAATGAAATTAACCAGATAAACCAAGAGTTATTCTACCTCAAACCACGTTCTCATGTGTTGATTTCTTGTTAATCACACTTATTTTAAGAAGGAACACGGTCAGCTGTGTGGAGTGGTATATTTAAAACAATACATATTACAGTTATGGGCCACCCTACTACCCACTCAGCTCCACTTCTGATTATTTCCATTTATCACTCTTACCATGATAAATTCTCATAAGAGGATCAATACCTTCATTTATTAATTCAAGACAAACAATCCGGAAATATATAATAAAAATTGACACACTAGGCAACACTTCCTAAGATAACGTCCGTTTAGCTCTATAACAAGATAGTAAAATAGTGACTGTCACTATGCCAGAACCCTGTTTCCTTACCGTATAAACGACACTACATTTCGTTTAACTCAGCTGCTGTATAATCAAGCGAACCATCTCCCAGGTAAGGCAATGTAATCATTTCTATCACCTGTTACAACTGGCTGTTTTAATTAATTTACTTTAATATTAAATAACGTAAATAGAGAAATCAACCTTAACCCAGAGAACAAAACAGCAACGTTGAGTGTGGCAAGGCTGAGCCAGAAGACGAAGGCAGCACTAACAAGCCTCAGGGGTAAATACATGACGCAGGTGAAGGTAATTACACTACACCCAACACAACACTAGCTCTAGCCCTGGCACACACACCTCTCAACACATCCACACTCACGCTACACCTCAGCAAGGACAGGGACGGGAAGGATGGCAGAGAAAAGAGAAGAGGAATGAGGATAGGGCAGAGTAAGGAGGGGAGGGGGGGAAGAAGAAGATGGGGAGGTAAAGAGGAAAGCAGTAGTTACAAAAAAAGGAACGGAAGAAAGAATTTTTTGGTAAAATCTTGGGTGGAATCAAGAGTTTGTTGCCTAAAGAAGCGCCCAGGTAGCCATCACAACTCGGCTGTGATACACCTGTGATATAGAGGTTGACCAGGAATTATCAGGAGACAGTGCTTCAGTTTTCCTTTGAACATCTTTAATTTTCGCTCTGGTAATATTTCTTATTTCTACTGGCAACAGGTTACCTCTCAAAGGAGGTTCCTTGAGGTTCATGATACAAGAAGCTGGACCTACCCTTCTCTTCCTTGGATCGAACCTGAATGTCTCCCATTCTCCCAGGCTCTGTATGAAGCTTAGGGGTTATACAATGTTCTCTGAGTGTACTCAAGGCACACCTACTTTTTACTACATGTATTCTACATTCTCCCATACTTGTCACTAGAGTATTGTATGGCAGTGTGCAGCTTGAATGAAGACCAGGCCCTAAAGTACACATTACTAGGTATCTTTCTCTTCTCCCTTCCAGAGTGAAAAATCAAGAGTACTTTAGGGGGGCCTCGGTAGTTTTGTATGCAACACCTAAACAATGCATTTATGAAAGGAGCTTTATGATCGACCCTTCAACATACCTTGCAGTGAAAGAATCCCATTCCCATGGGTTCGGTGCTTCACACTACTACTACTACTATGTTGCACAAGTGTCTCAATCTTTAACTTGTCGGTTTTCAAACCATTTATCACATCTGTCAGACACTGCAACATCATGGGATCTTGATACAAGGAATTCTTCAATACTTGTCCAACCTTTGGACGAAGACCTAATTACACTAGTGGATGGTTCCACTGTGATCCCGCCTCCTCCTGCTTCCACTCACCTGTCTACAGTATATAAGCCGCTTCTACGGCCATACGCTGTACTTTCTACAAGAGTGATGGACTGAACACATCGATTCCAGCTGAGGGACTGATTACCTCAAACTACTACTACTCTGCTTTATATTGGACTGAAGAAGCCAGTGTGTGGTGAAAAGTTTCCTTAACTAGGAAGCAGTGTTGAGTAGCATCTTGAGCACAGCAACGACACATGAGCCATACTTAAAGGTGGAGAGTCCGGCAGGCGGCTATATAAGGTGGTGGTGATGACAATGTAAATATAACGAGTGGTGAAGAAGCACCACCCATCCATACCCTTTGATATACCTTTGAAGAGTTTCGAGAGTATCTACTCTCTGAGCCCGGCCATGGGCCAGGCTCGGCTGGTGCTTGCCTGGTCAACCAGGCTGTTGCTGCTGGAGGCCCGCTGCCCCACATATCCATCACAGCCTGGTTGATCTGCGTACTACGGTGTACACAGCACCTGCCACGGCCACATGCCACTTTAATGTACCAGGATATACGAAACTAAGTCTTTTTGGCGTCACTTTAATACACTTCGACTGGCATTACTAGTTTCTGGCCTCACGAGCTTTATCATACATACTCTTAAAATTGTTTATGGAGCTTCCGCAGCCACTTTTCCACATCCAGTTCATTTTAATACTTCATATTATCCTGAAACTGGAAACAATGTTTCTTAACATAACGGAAATGCGTATTTTAAGCTTTCTTCTATGCAAGTTTATCCGCTACAAACTTATTTTTTTATTTGTTCGAACTAATCCACTCTTTCGTTTCCAAAGTCGTCAGGTCACTCCTTGTAGTCTTTCCTCGTAGTGAACAAATCTTATTACAAACCATTGAACCACTTCAAACTTTCGACCAATCTTGACCCACGTTGCTGTTGTATATTTTAATATGAGCCGGATAAACATGTAGTACATGGCCCTGCTATATTCATTATAGAGGCTCGTGAAAGCTGCTCTAAGACTCAATAGCCTCGCATATTCCGCCCAAATTATACTGTGATGTTCACATCCAGTTTATACTCCGTATCAAGTTTTTCCTCTTCATCCCCGATCTGAATAAATTTGCAATTATTTGAATCGAACTCTAACAACCACTTGTTTTAGCCACCTCAGCAACGAACCACCCTCTCCCCCTAACACCTGGATTATTTTGTTTTGGTTTTGTCTGTGCGAGCGTTTATTTGCAGTGGTCCAGTTAACAGCTGTTAAGTCTCGTCTAGCTCCATTACCACCTTAAGTCTGCTAAGACTGGGGGAGTATAGTCTAACGTCCTGATGGCTCATGTTTTCTTTGTATTTCAAAGCAATCTGCGCTTATCTTTCATGTACATTCTTCCGCGTATCTTGCACGTTGTAATCATATCTTCCTAGGTCCCTTTCTTCCAGAATTTTTTAAGTTTACTGCCTCTTTCCTAAAAATGCATCCTGCCTCATGCACTTGACTAGTCTGTTCCCCAACAGTAGAATTTTTCCAAGCTTTTGAATAAATCAGGGGGGCGGTGACTTCCGGAAGCGACTCCAGGTAAACTGCAAGGGACTCCACACCAGAGAAGGAAGTGGCAGGGGAAGGGGGTATGCGAAGAGACAGGAGGCGTGGAAGCAAGAATGAAGGTTGCAAGATGCCCTCCTTCCTTCCCAGCAGATCCTGATGGACACGTGGTCACTCCACTACTGCATACACACTTGTCCTCACAGCTCATTCTTTCCCCGCTCTTTCCCTTTGACAAAAGCTTCGTGACCCCAACTCGCTCAAATACATACAAATACATACAAATACACACACACACACACACACACACACACACACACACACACACAAAATGAACGAGGATATAAACAAAGTCCTTGAGTGAGCAGTAAAAAAACATGATACTCGATAATGACAAACACCATCTGCTCACATACGGAAAGATTAACGAACTCCAAAGATGAGCTGTGTACAAAGCACATTAGGACCACGGTCCTGATAGAAAGGAACCTGTGAAAGACCTGGGTGTAATAACGTTAGCAGGCCTATCATTTAGAGAACACAATAAGGCAAAAATAAAGCCAGTAAGATTCTCGACACCTGTCACAGGTACATCACAGGTTGTTACTACCAAAAATTAGGACAATTCAAGTGATTTCACAAAAGGAGATGAACAAAATTCACTGAAAAGAATCCCAGAGCGACCAATTTACCGTAAAAACAATGTGTTGCTACTGTGCGTTATCCAAGTTTGTACCAATATATCACTGCTATATAACAATTACAATACATGGCACATGTACTTGTTTGTGACATTCCTATGACCTGTTTTGGAAAAAAATGGTTTCGTGTAGCAGCCGGACCCGAGGCTTTGTATGCCTGGTGACGAAAGGGATCTGCAACATTATTTATAACTAATAAAAGTAAATTTTAAAGTGAGAAAATTTATATTTACATATCAATACTAAACAAACCTCAAAAGACCTAAATATTTTGAAAATGTCTACATCCAGATTGGCAGGACAGGGGTCACCACCCCTGTGTTTGCCACCCAACACAAGTACAACCCCTGAACCTGGGACTCCTCATCCTTCCCCACGATCCTCAGCACATTGACCTTCCGAAGTACCTTCCCTATACCACACCTTGGCAAATCTCCTTTCCTATTGTCAACTTACCTTTCTCCTTCCTCAATAACCCAACCTTCAGTCCATCAATCTAACTTTAATGATGAAACCCGACTCCCCCAAAATATAAAAATCATACCCACGCAGTGTTCCATTTACCTGTACATACCATCAGCTTATCAAAGATAGCATCTCAACTTCCACAACCCCAATAACACTCCATATGAGGAACAATACAACTGCACATAAATTTGCAATTATTTGAATCGAACTCTTAACAGCCACTTGTTTTAGCCACCTCAGCAACGAACCGCCCTCTTCCCCTAACACCTGGATTATTTTGTTTTGGTTTTGTCTGTGCGAGTGTTCCGGCATTACTGCCGGAACGAATAGAGAAGTTTTCAAGAAAAAGCTGGACACCTTGCTGCAAATGGCAGATCAGCTGAGTTGTAATGGCTTTGTATGCCTGCTGGCAGCCAGCACAAACATCCTGGATGACCAGGCTATTAACAGTGAAGCCTGGCATTAGGCCGGGCTGTGAGGGTAGTCGAGCTTTGAAACCGGTAACAAGAAAGTACATCAGAAGTATAAAAGCAAAGTGTCTCAGCCCTTGAACTTCCTACATCATTTCTAACCCCTCTCAGGATTCACCTTCTCAACACAATAGAAAAAACACCTGTAATCTGCCTACACCTAGCTATCCGCCACTTAGGAACCAACCAGCCCCTACTCTGTATGCAATACCCTATACTTTCCCCCTCCCCTTACTTTCCTCTCACTCTCGTCTCCTGACAGGACTGCTAGTCTTTTCTGGCTCATGAACTATTAAGATGACAGGTTAACCTTACAAACTTCTTACACCCAGTGTTATCTTTTACTTTCCTGTCCTTGCGGTTTTTAACGGTTCTTGAGCCTATGATGTTTCCTTTCAACGTAGTAAGCTTGGTTCAAGACTGGCGATGATCCCAGGAACCATTAACAAACAACATGCCAGGCACTCAGCCCACCTCGGCAGCATTAGCTTTTACCACAAGGGATGGGATGACATCAAACAAGAAATAGAGTTATGGGACAGAAATGAATATTAGAAACAGACCAAACTCATGCTAGTAACAATAAATGTCATATTTATGAACTGGTACATAACTCACATCCAGCAACCACAGCTGTATTAAGAATCACAACATCATGAGTCAGTTTAGACAACTCATATTCAAATAACACTACGTTTTCTTGCAATCCTGTTATAAAATCAGCATTTCGCAAATTTCCAAATACAGCAAAAAACACCCATTGATAAGAATTGGTGAAATACACGCAGTAAGAGAAAATTCAATATTTTAAAGTGTAAAGTGTCAGGCAGTTCAACAGTCTTCATATATAAGAGGAATTATCAACAGATCCCTGTATTCAAGAGGGAACAGTTCTTGCAGGCAGTTCTTGGCCAGCAGGGCTGTGATTCTTACGTAGATTGCACGCAGCTAAGAGCAATAACCTGAATGACCAGGCCATCAACTAGGAGGCCTGATCCAAGACTGGGCCACTGGGGTGATGATCCCCAGAATCAGGAGCAGGTGTACAGCAAGTAGGGAGGGCAACTAAGAGCATCCAAAACCGTAAGTGGGATGCCATGGGCGTGTACAACTCAGGAATAGCCGTGGGTGTGCCCAGTAACACCCTGAGTCACCAACATTCTGGTTAAAACAACCCTGATGCTAGCTAAAACGTGTCCAGCGTCTTACCCACCTGTCCACTCCTGTTCCCCCTTAACCCCATCATCTTGGTGAGAAGCGAGAGAGAGAGAGATGGCTGGGAGAGTTGTTAAAGGCGAATGCTGGTCAAAAGATAAAGGTTTGGAGAAGAGTGCATCATCTAAAGTTAAGCACAAAGCCTTTTGACTCTCATAAGTCTACGCCCTCTTCTAAGTGTGTCATCTTTACAACATATCTTGAATTAAAGTCTCTCACAATTCAACCACAAAAATATATTGTTTATCTCGTGCATGACAATATTTTGAGTCAGCTAGGCGGACACAACAAAACACTGCCCAGTATGCCAAAGTTTGGGCGTCATATGTATTCGCACAAAGTAATCTGCACATGCGTGTGGGTAAGAACCTTGTAATAACTGTAGAAGTAGAGATGAAGTAAATGGCGGATAAAGTAAATGAAGTTTTGGGAGTGTACCGAGGATTAAAAAATACGAACATAAGGGTAATTTACCAAATGACCACCGTCTTCAAGAGGAAACTTGACAAGTTCCTACAGAGTTCTTGATCAGCTGGGCTGTGGAGACTACGCCAGATTGAGTGCATCGAGAACCAACACCCCTAATGGCGAGGCCATCAACCAGAGCCTGACTCGAGACCGGGCCGCTGGAACAATGATCCGCAGAACTATCAACACGCAGAAAAAACTAGTCTCGCGAGACTGGGCAGCTGTTGAAAAATTGATAAGTCAATTACACAGAAGAAACATTACCTAAAGGCCAGTATTAGTGACATGCATACTATGGAAATTGATGGAGAAGATTATAAGTACAGTACAAGAGTGATGAATTAGACATATGCAACATCTGGGTATCTTTACTTGTAGACGTTTTGCCATCTAGTGGCTTTATCAATACAGTACATGAACATAATATGAAGACTGTAGAAATATATACAGCAAACAGTGGAAGATGAAGCAATCAGTCACACAGCCTAGGAGCAGATGATGAGCACCGTAGTACTGAAGAATTTTCAAGATTCTTCAAGACAGCGCAATAGTAATTATGGATGGAACGAAACCAAAACCTTTGCCGATACCAACACCGGTACTCAGATTTAGGCCGATACCGATACCATTAAAATTAGCCTATCCCCACCGATACCGATATAGATACTTTGGCATACTCTTAATATTAATTAATGAGACATTAGGACTGGCGAGGGAGTCAGTAATAAAACCGCTAATGTTATTTATATATGTAAACTATGTACCAGAAAGGACGAACAGCGTGTTTGAAGTTGATGTAAATTCAATGAAAAGTAACAGGAGAGACCCATAAGCGGCTCCATGGAGGCTGCTCCGACAAGTTACTAAAGTTTAAAGTGAACATATGTAAGGTTATACACAATGTAGGAGGAGAGGCAAGTCTAGAGACAGTATAACCCGAGAGAGAAGCTACAAATAACCATGAAAGAAAAGAATCTGGGGCATTATCATCACAAGAAACCTATCACCAATGATATTCATCAATCCTCAACAACATATGTACGATTATCAAACCTCAGAACAGCATTCAGAGAAATAATCTTGCACGATCATAAACACGATCAATGTTAGGCCCAGCATCAGTTACGCCATCCCAGCATACAGCCAATACCGATTAAGTGAAAAAAAGGTCAAAAGTATTGCATCAAGATTTGTCCCAGAATGTAGGTTAATTCACTTAGAGGTTGAAGGAAATGAAACTACTGACCTTTGAAAGGAAAAAAATAAATATAAATGGTTACGGTAAGAAGCATAAAATATTAAAATGTACTAACAAGGAAGATGGTGCTTTACAAGGTCTAGAGTACAAATATAAGTCAGAAAGACCAAACCCACAGGGATGTTAACAAATCCTCCTTTACCCTTAGGCTGTTAAGAAAATGGAACTGGAAGAAGAAATGGTGAAAACAAATTCCAAGAAAAGATACGATACAGCCAACGGGAATAAAACCAGACCCAATGAAAGCTACCTAGGGTAATCTCAATATTTCAGAGCTACGACAGACAGGAAACTTAAGACTTAAACTACAGACCAGTTTTCCATGAGAGGTGATTAAGGAAATGGCTAGTGGAACACCTTGAGAATACAGACTATCAGAGCACAATAAGATCACCAACAAATAGTTCTCATTTGTGTACTAGAGACCTCCAACACGCTAAATGTATGTGTAAAAGGGAAAATCGTGTAGTATTGTAATATATATATTGTATCTCTCTTACTATGTGTGCAAAATATATATATATATATATATATATATATATATATATATATATATATATATATATATATATATATATATATATATATATAAATCACATATTTTATTTAATTAATGATATATATTTTAAGCTCAGCTTGAATTTCGCAGAGTTATGTAAAAAAACATTTTCACTCTGCAACCACATACAGGTGAGTACACACACGGAATGAGAAGCTCACCGTATCGTCAAAGTAGAAAATTGTACACGGAGTACTGGGGACTGAACCACCGTCCTTTCAACTGCAACTTCAGGGTTGTACTGACTCAGCCACAGAGCGCATTGTATATACAAAAGAATACTGTGTAGGTAGCTCCAACTGTTGTTCCGTCCACTTTTATACACAACTCTCGACACCAAACAGGCCTCGTGGATAAAACACGATCAACAGTCCTTCACTCATGTCCATGAAATGAGAATCCCAGCATATCGTAAAGAGGTACCGGGGAATCATCTCAAAAAAAGTGCAACATTATGGAAATTAGGGAGAAAAAAAAAAACACCGGAAATGGGGTAAAAACTAAGGTAAGTTATAGAGGGAAGAGAAAAAGTCCCATACAGGCTGTAAACCTCACACAAGCATGATTTATGGATTAGCAGAGTACCTAGCATACTGCTGGAGATGCAGAGCAAGTAATAAACTTCTGCAGCATACTGCGAGACTAAATAAGAGAGGTCCATAATAGAGAATGTAGCACCTGCATAGAACGAACACTTAAGTCCAAAAATTTAACAAAAAGCAGACGTTCGCAGCAAGACTAGTGATGCAGTAAAGGGATATGGTATACGAGGAAAGACTAAAGAACAAAATTTGACAACATTAGAGGATAGATGGACCAGGGGAGACGTGATCACAATATAAAGGATGTGATGTTGAGTTCTAGGCATTTTAATCTACCTGATACAGAATGTGGGTGTACAACAAGGAGTCCCTTATTTCTTCACGGGGAGGAGTGGAGCTGGGCAGAGGGAGGAGTTTAGCGGTTCAGGTCCTGAGTAGTCTTACTGAGTCTGAAGTCTCAATGGGTGTATTACTCGAGTGGAAGATCTACAGTGAAGTACTTTGTACATGTACGTTTGTTTGTATTTTGTAACCCATTTTCGAATACTTAATAAACCCATATAATGATGAATATTTCTTTGAAAAACTGTCTTAATAAGTACTAAAAAGTTTCAAAATTTTTCATTACCTTCAACCCTAAATTTATTGGTGCCTCCTTCCCCTTTGACCATCCCCTTTTCCTGTGAAGTGATTATAATAATGAGAACGTCAGAGCTTGGGAACTGCATCGCCCCTCTCCTCCCCTCCCCACATGACAAACTTACCTTGGGGAGAGCAATGGAACCATAGAAACACAGATGGAAGCTAATAAATGCGAATGAGCAAAGAAAATATTTCTTTTACCTTAAGGTGGTCAAACATTGAAAATGACCTGAGAAAGCTGAAGACAGAATATACAAAATAACTAAAGAAATTAGGAATGAGTGAACCGTTCACGACCAGTTGTGAGAGGAGGGGCCAGAAACACTGTCGACCCCCAGCAAGCACGCCTAGGCGAGTACAGTCCCCAACATACCTAACAAGTATTTATCAAGGGTCCCTCACATGAACACCACCCCGGCACCATTACTGACAATGTATAAAGGGCAGTAGTCTGACGCAGGAAGTGGAGAGAGGTCGGCGCCTGATGTCCCTCGACAAACGTGGCTTTCTTCGCTGTCTCATTCATCACTGCGTCTGCGTGTACCGGTGATATATCTGTAACCAGTTTCGAGAGTTTTCCTACTCTCTCAGCCCTACGTAAGGCCAGGCTCCTTTGATTGCTTGGTCAACCAGGATATCTTTTTGGCGCCCCACTAGCCCACATATCCATCACAGCCTGTTTGATCTGCGTTAATTAGTGTCATGTGTGTCTCAGACACAACAAATATACGTTGTACTAATTAAAAACACTTATAATTGCAATGCGATATACGAACAGTGTGTGTGCAATAATTCATTGGTACTGTAGTATATTTTGCTGGTAGAAGTTTGTGCTTGCATGTACGTTTTACCCGCTGCCGACATACCGAAAATAAACGTACATACGTGTACGTACAAAACAGTATTTACTTAACAGAGCTTGCAGGATTTCTAGCCTCAAACTATAGGACCCGCCTCTTACTGCTGCTTATCTGCATTAATGAACTTCAACTTAAAAAGTTTCTACTATACCGTCAAGCTCTTATGTAATTCACTTTCCAATTTCAATGAGCTTGCCAGTAACTATATCCACTTATGAATCCTTGTATGAAGTTCATTCTACTTCTTTATCACCTTCATGATGACCACATGTTCACCTGATATTCCTCTCTCATTCAGATTTATAACCTCCTGGCGTGTCCTCTGGTGCCTTTTTCACGTGGTAAAGAACCCCTCCCTATCAATCTCGTCTATCGCATGCTGCATATCGCTAACATATCCCTTGTTTTTCGTTCTTAGAATAACAAAAGGCCTACCTTTTCCATTATTTCTTCACAGTACATTCCCTTTAACCCAGGCACTCGTCTGAAAGCGCTCCTTTGATTTTCTTGAGTTTCACTAGGTGAGACGCTCCTCGCCGGAGCTGTGTATACAAGCATAGGTTGCACGTATGAAGTAAAGTGTTTTGAACCAGTCTTTGTGCTCAGTTCCTGAATGCCACACTTATACTCGCTAACTTTGTCTCTGCTCGCTCTCGCTCCTCTCTCTGTACGTGTGAGGTGTGTGTTGTGTGTGTGTGTGTGTGTGTGTGTGTGTGTGTGTGTGTGTGTGTGTATGTGAGTGTGAGTGAGTGCACGTGCGTGCGTGCGTGTGCATCAGATACACACTACATGTAGTAGTATATTTCTACACCCTTCCATACCTTCCCTTCCTATCAAGACCCATTTTCCTTAAAGTCCAATTTTTTCTCCCATCGTCTCTTTTCTTGTATACATAATTTTTGTTCCGTTCCAAAGAGATTTCTTCATAAAAAATCCATTTGTCCCGTGTGTGCGATACACTCTCCTAAGAGATGGTGATTCCCAAGTAACAGTAACTCCAGCTTTGATGCAATGAAACCTTGAAATCCCAGAATCGATTATTTAATGGAATACCCAACGATATCATCATTGTCCTAGTGAAGTCTACCAGCTCAGGCTGGTAAATTTTAACTCTGAAATCCATCCTGTGTGATGCAATGACAGGGAAACAGATAGTTTTTATTAGCACACTGCTGATGTATACAATTTTCAAATAAAGATAGACTCCATTACCCTCACCGCTGAGTCCCCTTCCCCGCTTCTTTGCCCTGCTCCTGAAGACACCTTGTATGAGCCCCATCCTGCGTGGTGGAATATGACAGGGAAACACAGAGCTTCTGTTTCGCTGTGTAATTATCACACACAATAAGGAGCAGCACTGCTGATGTATCCAATCTGTTAAAAAAAGACAGAAAAAAGACCCCCACCTTCCTCGTTAAGACATCACCACATTTCCCCTCAAGATCCTCATTCCCTTAAGACCCCCATTCTCCTCCTCAAGATTCCCACTCTGCCCCTCAAGGCCGAACCATGCTCTTCAAAACTCTTCCTGAAAGACATCACCATAATTCATAAGTATCTCCATACAACTCCAAAGGTTCCAAACACTGCCACCCCTTATCCAAAGGCTCTTAACTCACCCCTCCCACTCCTTACACCACTGAGTGTGCCTTGGAATACATTTACTCAACAAACAAAAGCTATTAATGAGAACCAATATACAAAGTACACATTCAGGATACGCAGATAAACAATATAACTGAATTTTTAACTAGGCTACAAGCAATGATGAGTTCATTTAAAATAAATAACTGGAATAAATTGAACACAATAAGCAGCTACAAATGGAGGAATCACTTTGGCACAACGAAACTTACAAAGACAGTGTTCTGCATGGATGGTTCGATAACAGTTGCTGTTGCCACTGCTGTTGCTGCTTTGATATTATACGTCAGGGGGAGAAAAAAAGTCACCTTGTTATACGACCCAGGCAATGGTTCCATAATATACTTGCTATAGATTACTTGTTAAAGATTTTATTGTTGTATTAATTAATTGGGGTTTTTGTGTGAAAATCAAGCATGAAGCACCGTTGCATGATGATATGCCACACAGTGCAACAAGTTATGGAGACACCAAATCATCAAATATTACTATGGCCAGAGTTATGCGAACATTCCCTCACAGAACAGTGTTTACAAATCAGCAAGACGCTGAGAAGTGTTACATGAGGGTGGAGCATGGCGAAGCAGCAGACGAAGGTGAGTGAAGGTGGACGCAGATGATCTAGGGTGGGTGAGAGAACCGGTTGGTTGTGTGTCTGTGTAATCGCACAGGCTCGGATGTGCAGCCACTCACTGACTCGCTCTGCTGACTCACTGACTCTCACACTCACTCACTCACTCACTCACTCACTCACACACACACACAGGGTCGCCTTGTCAACAGCCCCCGGTGCTCCACTATCCCCATCCTAGCACCACCAGTCTCTTTTCTCCCTTATTAGCATTCTATTTTTGTTAAATCTGTCAGGGTAAAATACACTAATGCTAGTTAGTCTACATCATGCAATGAAAAATTAAAATTGTGTTAATGCTTAAATAGCTGTGTTTCTGACTTACGGTGAGAGATTTGGTGTATGCGTGTTAGAGCACTTGATTATCTCTGTACTATCACCTGGGATCCTGTCTCTTGCTCAGTGTAAACTCCTCTACATTAACATCACCCATACCAACGTTACATTCCTCTATACATGCTACCACCCTCTTCCTTGTCTATCCCGCCTCCTCCCTCTAGAGGGTAGAAATATACTTGAAAACTACAAAACCAGACTGGTAACATAAGTGAGAAACTGAAGTTACGAGGACTGCAATAACTGTACTTCCCGACGCTGGAAAAAATAAGAGACGTAATCACAACATACAAAATGCTACGACGTATAAACTGAGAGGATAATTACAGACTGTTTACCACAGGAAGACCAAGACGATAATACATAACTGAAGCAACTTACATTTTTACACACATTACAGAGCACGTCAAACAATATAAAATTTAGAGGCTACAGCTACAGCTGAACACCCACAAAATCATCTAGGTCATTACACAAACGGGACACTGACATTCCATGCAAGAGTGATCAGGACGGATGAGGGAGAGAGGGAGGCGAGCGGCAAGAGGCTGAATATCCTTGAGCCAAAGATAGCTTTAACAAATACGATAAGGCTATCGAAGCCATGAGTGAACCCAGTAGGGGCTATAGAAGAGGCGGCGCTAGGAGCCAAGACTCGACCCTTGACACTACATGTAGGCGAGTGCATAAAAAATCCCTGTGCATAGGTAATGAAGAAGTGTGACTAGCAGACGACATTTTAGGGATTCACTACGTAAACACGTCAGTCCATGGAAAGATGCGGGCCCAAGAGGCAGTGTTCGACCCACATAAACTAGGAATAAGGTGGGTAAAATTATATACGACTCCTCCGGAGACTACCACTACAACACCACTTGCTAAAGCAGATCTTTCACACACACACACACACACACACACACACACACACACACACACACACACGGTGGCCTAGTGGTAAAGCTCTTGCTTCACGCACGGAGGGGCCGGGTTCTATTCCCGGCGGGGCGGAAACATTTCGAAGTGTTTCCTTACACACACACACATACATACAACAGGCCTAGTGTCAAATCGACATGTGCCTAGGACAAAATGGTAACTAACACACACACACACACACACACACACACACACACACACACACAGGTCTTTCACTTGGTGGTCGATTTCAGTACAATTCTAGGAATTAAGAAAGTACACCTAGGAAGTGTGTCGTCCAGATGGAGCTGAACGACACAAAGGTATCCGTGGGGTTAATAGTACTTGTAAAAATAATAATCTGTGCACCTTAATTATTCCTCAAATTGATACATTCATCAGTGCGAAGTTAAATATTTTTCGACTCTTTTTCTTTTACGTCAATGATCTACCACAGGAAATAAGAGTCGTGCGTACACGCGTGCTTGCAGATGATGCTAAACTAATAAGAAAATATGTAGTTATCGACAATGACAGATTCAGAAGAACTTAAGACATATTGCATGAATGGCCTAGCAAGTTGCTGTTGTGATCAATCAAGTGCAACCATGTCAATCGGAGCATGGGAACATACCGGAGTGTTAGTGCAGTTTGGGGTGAAGAGACTACAAAAATAGGGCTTGGACTGGAACACATCGCCACAGATTCACATTAACCAATTAGGTCTGCAGTGTACGCGAGGCTGGCATACACATCACAATTCTTTACTAGAATTTCAACCAAAGTCCTGAGGTTTGCAACCAGATTTTACAAAAACATAGGAGGCACACTACAAGGAGACTAGAGTTACCAAATCTAGCGGCCTTGGAGGAGAAAGTTAATTATAAAAGCACACAAGCCAAAGGGAAGTTAAGCAATTCTTCACTGTTAAGGTAGTGGGGAAGTGGAATGAACTAGGTGACCCAGTGGTAATATTACCTGTGACCGGTTTCCAGGCCAGTTGTTCTCACTAACTGCCTGGTCAACCAAGCTGTTTCTGCCAGTGGGCCACAGGTCTTTATAACCATGATGCAAAATAACCACAGTAAAAAATAGTGAAATTCCAAGCGCTTTCGTGATTTATCACATTATCAAGGGATAATGTTAGAAATTACGAAAGCTATTGGAATGTCACTATTTTTTCGATGTGGTTATTTTGCATACTGAGATATCACCTGTTTACTGTGATCTTATTACATAACCATGATAACATAATACTAGTTTTAGGATGGAGTTGTTTAGTTTCCTCTAAAATCTCTACCTTCACCTTCTCTAAACAGTCTACCTGCCTACCTGGAGTGTATTCCGGGGATCAACGCCCCCACGACCAGGCCTCCCGGTGGATCAGGGCCTGATCAACCAGGCTGTTACTGCTGGCCGCACGTAGTCCAACTTACGAACCACAGCCCGTCTGATCCGGCACCGATTTTAAGTATCTGTCCAGCTCCCTCTTGAAGGCAGCCTGACGGCAGGCTGTTGACCAGTTTTGGGTCCTGGACACTTTGTGTTTTCTCTTAGTGTACAAATGGCGCCCCTACTTTTCATTGGGTGGTATTCTACACCGCCTGTCCAGTCTTTTGCTTTTGTAGGAAGTGATTTCTGTATGCAGATTAGGGGACCATTCCTTCTAAGATTTTCCAAGTGTAGATTATGATGCATCTCTCTCGCCAGCGAGTACAAGTCAAGTGCTTAAGAGCAGAAATCAGTATTCTCAGTCAATAGCGTTAAAAAGTGAAGATGAAGAACTGAATCGACCCCCACAAACATGAATCGGCAAATACAAATTAGTGAATACAAATGTTGATTAGAACAGTCTAAAAGACCCGGGCTCGATTCCCGGGCAGGCCAAGATGTATTGGAAAGTGGTGAAAAGAGACATAGCAAAAGGACACCGTTATTAATACGACGTTTCACGTCGGTGAAACGTCGTGTTAATGAAGGTGTCCTTTAGTTGTGTATCTTTTCAGTTGTCAGCTGCGTCATACTTCAACTATGTACAGAAAAGTCCTTAAACCTACAGATACTGTTCACTTACCAGTAATAACATCACTGGATGTTAGCTGACTATCGTAAGTGGTGTTGTGGGGGCAAACCCCTCATCCAGAAGCACTATCTCTCCTCTTAGATAAAGTAGTAGGTGGAAGCGTGGAGGTCTTCCCTCTACTCCCCCAACTGCCACTGTAACCTGACAGTAAGCATGTATGACGAGGAACACGCAGGATCACAGCTTCTCATGACGATGCAGTGTACTCACACACAGTTGTGCTGGCGGGGGTTAAGTCTCGCCTCTATTATACTCTTGAACCTCTTTACTGTAAGCAGTTTGCTTCTGTGAAAGGGGAACTAAATTCCTTAAGTGTGATGGAAACCAAAGCAGTAGATTCTTAGGGTTGAGGGAGAAGGCTCAAAGGTAGATTCCACTGGGAAGTAGCGAAGACATAGTTAAAATCGTGAGGATGGGCGAAGGGGAGGGAAGAAGAAATGGAGGACGATTCCTGAGGGTTAGGGAGAGATGTTAAGTTGGAATATTTCATAGTTTTTTACTGAACAAAAGTTGGATACATCAGCATTATTATGCTGCTACCCAGTTCTATATCTTAGTTACATAGTGGGAACAACGCTGTTTCCCTGTCACATTCCATCACGTTGAGTAACTTCAATAGAGCAATGAGGATCCAGAGGGGGGGAAACTGGTGGATAAACCTAATGGTGTCTAAGTACCGCGTGTCCTTGTTTCATGGCTGTCAAGTCAGTAAGGGTTGACATGCTTTTTACTCTTTCCCTCCGTTTTTATTTGAGCCTTGTTCAAACCTTGACATACACTTGCCAAGCATAATAAAAAAAAGTTCACCACTGAACGGTCCAAAATTTAACCAGTAGAATATAGTGTCTCATGCCCTCAAAAAAAAAAAAAAACCTACTTCCTGGCCCAGCATATGTGGAGACATGCAAGTGCCTGCCTCCCTGTTGCTAGCTTTCTTCCACTCCAATATGAACTCATTCTACACACATGTTTAAGAAAAATAAGCAACACAATCCTTAATTTATACAAATTCAATGACTATGCTTACTCTCTATAACAAAAGTCCATAAAATTTAAAGACAATTTAAACCTGAGTTTTTTAACCAAAAATTAACATCTACGGAAATACAATATGGAATTCTTTTCAATATATTAACTTTGTATAGTGTTGTCAGTTTTGTAAGGCACAATCATATTCAACATATTTTCTTACTGTATTTGATATACAAACGAAAAACGCTCTATTAATATCAATAAGGAGAGCTTTCTCGTATACTCAAGACTATCCTAAGATGCCAACATGCAATTTTGGTTTTAACCTTCGACCATTTATAAGTAAAACACCTGAAATGCTCTGCATAACAAGGGGCTTTCTATAAAGTATACTAATAATAACTAGGCTTGTATCAGTTATATCATGTATTTTGTACAAAATAAAGATTATTATTAAATTAGCGTAATAATATTTATGAAGAGCCTAGGCAGCCAGGGGTTGTGCAGTGAGGTCAGGGGATGTATAGTGAGTTAGTTGTATCTCTGCCTATTTATTATTACTCCAGGAGGCTGATAAAACCAAAAATTACGAGCGAGTCGAGACTAGGTATGTTTCCTTACACCTGTTTTCCCTGTTCACCTAGCAGTCAATAGGTACCTGTGTGCTAGCCGAGTGTTGAGAAGTAGAATAACAGCTCCTGGCCCATAAATTAATCTGAGAAAGACAGAAACTGGTTGTAAAGACAGGCAATATGAGGCGAGAGGATGCAGATACATCCTCAAAAGATGTGAAGAAATACAATAGTTAACCAGAAGCAGGAAGCTCCCTGATGGGAAGACTATTATAAAAACTAAACAAAATGAAGATAAAGGAAAATACTAAAAGAGCAAAGGAGACAAAGCATGAAATGAAGGGGAAAAAAAAGGATTTCGTTGGGCAAGCATGAAGGTAGAGCTGGAACAACAGTAATAAGTGAGGCGTAGGTGAAGGCCAGGTGAGAGGCAGGTGGAGCAGTGGTACAGGTGCAAGGTAGCAGGTGGAGCAGTGGTACAGGTGCAAGGTGGCAGGTGGTGCAGTGGTACAGGTTCAAGGTGGCAGGTGGTGCAGTGGTACAGGTTCAAGGTGGCAGGTGGTGCAGTGGTACAGGTTCAAGGTGGAGCAGTAGTTCAGGTGCAAAGTGGCAGATGGTGCAGTGGTACAGGTGCAAGGTGGCAGGTGGTGCAGGTGCAAGGTGGTGCAGTGGTACAGGTGCAAGGTGGCAGATGGTGCAGGTGCAAGGTGGCAGGTGGAGCAGTGGTTCAGGTGCAAGGTGGCAGGTGGAGCAGTGGTTCAGGTGCAAGGTGGCAGGTGGAGCAGTGGTTCAGGTGCAAGGTGGCAGGTGGAGCAGTGGTTCAGGTGCAAGGTGGCAGGTGGAACAGTTGTGCAAGGTGGCAGGTGGTGCAGGTGCAAGGTGGCAGGTGGTGCAGTGGTACAGGTGCAAGGTGGTGCAGTGGTACAGGTTCAAGGTGGCAGGTGGTGCAGTGGTACAGGTTCAAGGTGGCAGGTGGTGCAGTGGTACAGGTTCAAGGTGGCAGGTAGTGCAGTGGTACAGGTGCAAGGTGGAGCAGTGGCACAGGTGCAAAGTGGCAGGTGGTGCAATGGTACAGGTGGCAGGTGACGATACATTTCTTCACAGACGAGATGGTGATACGCAAGTGAGAATCAGTTGACGTAGCGACGCAGGTGAGGCACGGGCGCGTGAGTAATGGGACGCAGGTGCACACATGACCGGAAGGTGACATAATAAGGTGAGAACAGGTGACGTACAACGCCGCGAGAACACCCAGGTTAGGTGAGAGCCAGGTAGGTGAACAACTATCTCGTTTCCATCGCTACCTTCACCTCGATACCTTTTCTTCATTCGTGTGTAGAAATGTAGGTATAACAGGTGGTTGAACAATGTGTGGGACAATGTTACTTCTATAACAGGTGTTTGAACAATGTATGGGTCAATGTTACTTCTATAACAGGTGGTTGAACAATGCTTAGGGACAATGTATGCATCTTCTATAACAGGTGGTTGAACCATGTGTGGGACAATGTAACTTCTATAACAGGTGGTTGAACAATGTGTGGGACAATGTAACTTCTATAACAGGTGGTTGAACAATGTGTGGGACAATGTAACTTCTATAACAGGTGGTTGAACAATGTATGGGTCAATGTTACTTCTATAACAGGTGGTTGAACAATGTATGGGACAATGTTACTTCTATAACAGGTGGTTGAACAATGTATGGGTCAATGTTACTTCTATAACAGGTGGTTGAACAATGTGTGGGACAATGTAACTTCTATAACAGGTGGTTGAACAATGTATGGGTCAATGTTACTTCTATAACAGGTGGTTGAACAATGTGTGGGACAATGTAACTTCTATAACAGGTGGTTGAACAATGTATGGGACAATGTTACTCCTATAACAGGTGGTTGAACCATGTGTGGGACAATGTAACTTCTATAACAGGTGGTTGAACCATGTGTGGGACAATGTAACTTCTATAACAGGTGGTTGAACAATGTGTGGGACAATGTAACTTCTATAACAGGTGGTTGAACAATGTGTGGGACAATGTAACTTCTATAACAGGTGGTTGAACAATGTGTGGGACAATGTAACTTCTATAACAGGTACATTATCTTTCAACTATTTTATATTCTTTATTTCCTTTAACTACAGCAGACGCTTCGCCCTCTAAGACAGTACTAAGTCCAGATAAAGAAATTAAAAACAGACGATAGAAGTTAACTGAAATACAAAATATCGGTGCACGACGAGGAAAGAAAGGGAAGAGAGATAACGGGTGAGAAGGAAGAGCAGTGAAGGGGAGGGGGAGGAGAGAGAGAAAGAAGAGGGAGAAAGGAAGAGTTAGAGAACGGAGAAGGAAGGAAAGACGAGAGAAGAAAAAGAAAGACGGGGTGAGAATGGAGGAGAAAAGAAGGTAGAGAAGAGAAGAAAAGGGGAGAGGGAAGAAGGATGGGACGGAGTAAAAATTGGAGGGAAAGAGAAAGGAAGAGGTATTTTTGCACGGTAAAAAAAACTTTGTTGTGAAGTATTAATAAGATGATACCTTTGATATACCTTTGAAGAGTTTCGAGAGTATCTACTCTCTGAGCCCGGCCATGGGCCAGGCTCGTCTGGTGCTTGCCTGGTCAACCAGGCTGTTGCTGCTGGAGGCCCGCTGCCCCACATATCCATCACAGCCTGGTTGATCTGGCACCTGGTGAAGATATTTGTCCAGTTTCCTCTTGAAGGCTTCTACACTGGTTCCAGCCGTGTTTCGGATATCTTCTGGTAAGATGTTGAATAGTCTGGGACCCCGGATGTTAATACAGTGCTCCCGTATTGTCCCCACCGCACCCCTGCTCCTCACTGGGTTTAGTTTACACTTTCTCCCATATCTCTCACTCCAGTATGTTGTTATGGCAGTGTGCAGATTTGGGACCAGGCCCTCAAGTACTTTCCATGTATATATTATCATGTATCTCTCTCTCCTCCGCTCCAATGAGTACATGTTCAAGACTTGAAGGCGTTCCCAATAATTTAGATGTTTCAATGGCTCAATGTGAGCCGTAAACGATCTCTGGATTTGTTCCAGCTCTGCTATTTCTCCTGCCCTGAACGGGGCCGTCAGCACTGAGCAGTATTCTAAGTGAGGGAGCACTAGCGATTTGAATAGTGTCACCATCGGCATTATTTCCCTTGTTTTGAAAGTTCTCAATACCCACCCCGTCATCTTCCTGGCTGTTGTGATCTTTGTCTTGTTATGGTCTTTAAACGACAGATCAGCAGACATAATTATTCCCAAGTCCTTTACGTGTTCCTTTCGTTCTATGTGGTGACCCTCTTGCGTTTTGTATATGGTGTTCCTTTTGAGTTCTTCATTTTTTCCATACCTAAGCAGCTGAAACTTATCACCATTGAACGTCATGATGGGACGCTCGCTCGTATCACTTTAGAGGAGGCACACGTAAACATGAACCAATGTGCGATACTAATCTGCCACTAACTAGCTGCTGACCTGTGAGGGCGGCGGCGGTTGCAGCAGGATCAGCAGCAACACCGGCAGAGGCGGCAGCGGCGGCGGCAGCAGCAACAGGTGGTTTACGGTGAACACACACAGTAGGTAGGACATATGAAAGATGCGCGTGTACACTAACGAATATGACACGAAATCGTAATATTACGATTGTAAGCAACTCGCAGAACGAGTGAGGTTTGAACCGAACCCATGGCGAGCCAATCCCAGATTTTGCAGGCCAGTGTACTAGAGCGGCCTAATACAGTGAATATAACTGGCCGCAAGTTATATTCAAAGCCCAACCCTTCTGAGAATGAATATGAGTGTACATACATGTTGTTCTGTGCGGAGAACTGCAAACTTTCACATTTTACTTGACAACTAGTAGAACGGAAGTTCAACAAAAGTTTCAGCGCTTTAAACAAGTGTATTATGATCAACGATTGTGTGATGCAACAATGAATAATTGAACTTTGATAAGTAGTGATTGCAAGAGGTCAAAGTAGAAGAAAGGTGGTTATCAAGATGGTGGTGTGACTGGTAGACTAGGGTGACGACAATAGACTAGAGGGAGGGGGGGATTGATTAGCTTGTGATAGAGGGGTGTAGACTTGAATGTTGAGTGGCGGAGGAATTAGGCATTGCTGGTGGTGGTGGTGGTGCTGGAAGACGGAGGATAAACTAGTTTTACCTCTGATTTACCTGTGACCTGTTTCGAGGGCTCTTTACCACTTCGCATCTCACCCTGAAGTCAGAGTTCCCTGCTTATGCTAGCAACCCGCAGACCCACATAGCAATAACAACCCGGCAGTATTTTTGATATCTGTTAGTAATATGTTGAAGTGCCCATGGACCCTTGCTCTTCCCTGGGTATATTACACACTTTTTCCCCCATATCTTCCATTGTGGCGAGTCATTATACCAGTGTGCAGGTTAGGGACCAGACCCTCCAGTACCTTACACGGGCAGACGATGCAGGGAAGCAGGGGTGCCACTAGCACGTTGAGAGAACACAATAAGTGTCAGAGGCCCAAGACTGTTCAACTGCCTCCTATCGTACATAAGGTGGATTACCGATAGACCCCTGGTTGTCTTCAAGCAGGCACTGGACAAGTACCTAAAGTCGGTACCTGACCAGCCGGGCTGTGGTTCGTACGTCGGACTGCGTGCGGCCAGCAGTAACAGCCTGGTTGATCAGGCTCTGATCCACCATGAGGCCAGGTCACAGACCGGGCCGCGGGGGCGTTGACCCCCGGAACTCTTTCCAGGTAAACTCCAGGATAGATTCATTCACTCACTTCTCCGATCCAGAAAGAATACAGTCGTTATCAATATTCTAGATATTTTATTAGTTCTATGCATACAGTATCCGACCACTGTAGTTTCCAGCTAAATTACTTTGTCTCTCCTGCCTTGAAAGGAGCTTTGAACACAACAATATCAAAGTAGTGAGAGCCAAAGTGATTTGAAAAGAACCATCACTGGCGCTGCTTCTCTTGTTTTGAAAGCTCTCATAATCCACCGTTATTTACCTTGGCTTTGCTGCAATTATCTTTAGTATTTCCAAATGACAGATCGTCTAATACAATTATTCCTAAGCCTTAAACCTTAAGTTGTATATGGTCTTCCTGCCTTCTGTCTGCTGTACAAGTAATGATGCCTTTATTCCTCCCATACCTAAGGAGTTAAAATTAGTTGCCATTGAACATTGTGGCATTTTCATATTGGAAGATTTTGTTGATATCTATAGTTCTCTCCTACTGAGGTTAATCGTTGATCAATGGGGTTTAAAGTCTATCGACTACACGAGGGTCTATAAGGTTCCACGTAACCTATTCACCACCAGTCAACTTTAATCCCTTTAAAAGTGATTAAACCTGTGTATATTTACCTATTGGTGTACATACTTCTACCGAGTGATTTTCATATTGATTTTGGTATCGTCTGCAAAGACGAGGTGTGGGTGGTGGTTCTGGAAGAGGGGTAAATTGGTGTGTGGGAGTTGTAGTGCTGTTCGAAAAGGGTGTAGAAGGGTATGGGGAGGAGGAAGAGGGGGATAGTTGGGGGTGGGGTGGTGTCAGTGGAGGTGTCAGTCAACGAGTTCTTCCCA
>WNWK01002484.1:0-5000 GCA_009830355.1 Cherax destructor | reverse complement strand
TTTTTTTATTTTTTTTTGCCGCAGCTCTTATACCACTTTTGTGCTGAGGAGCTATATCTGCACTTTTCAAAGAAATTTGGGATTTCCCTATCTAGAACTCTAAAAAGATTAATTCCCGTAGCTCGATTGCTAGCGCACTCAGCTCACACACTAAGGTCCGGGGGGTCGATCCCTGGTACGGGTGGACACATCAGAACGTGTTTCCCTAAGACACCTGTTATTGGGTTGGATTTGTGAAAGACCTGCCTAGTATGGGCCAACAGGCCTATTGTAGTGTTCTTCCTTTCTTATGTTCCAGGTTCACCTACCAGTACAACAGGTACCTGAGTGTTAGTCGACTGGTGGGGGTCGCATCCTGGGACAAAACAGACCTAATTTGCACAAAATGCTCTGCATAACAAGGGGCTTTCTATATAGTAGTATGTCATTAATGTCAGTTAGGTCTGCATACCTTGTACATGTACTTGTAAAAATAAAGATTATTTATTAATATTTATTATTAATTAGGTAGCCAGGCGGGCGTAAAAAAAAATTGCTCAAGTGAATTAGAGAATGCTTAAAAGACAAGAAGTGTGGTGTGACTGTCAGGGGAAAGTTGTCATGAAATGAAGACGTACTAGATCCTCTACTGTTCCAAAAACCATTGATTCTTTCGTATTCCTAATTGTTGATGTAAAATTACTGAGAGGAATTAAATCAAGGGTGGACAAACTAGAGAGAGAGAGGTCCGAGAACTGTCCACTAGAGTTCAACCTGAGCAAATGCAATGTTATGTGGATTGGGGAATGAGAAAAAAATGCGGGAGATGAAAGAAATGAAGTCACAGGTAAAGAGAAGGCTCTGGAGCACCATGTCAAACATATCGCTAGAGGTGCACCTAATCCATATAATCTCGACGACATACGAGATCCTAATAATCTCACAATAGCATTCAGGAACTTCAACAAAGAATCCTCAAGTTACTTATAGTACGTATGTAAGGCCCATCACAGAAAAGGAAGTTCAAACTTGCAACCCCCACTTCTCCCTTCATCAATTAGCTGCTGAAACTCGATAGTTACTGCACAAATGTTTGGGACAGGACTCGTCCCGAAGCTATGGGGCACGTGCTATAAGGAGAGACTGAAGGAGCCCAACCTGACGATCACAGAACATTTTGGGAGACAAAATGAGATAAAACATTCAGCTCGACTGACAAGTAAGCATCTTAAGGCGCAGCGCTGGTAAAAAAAAAAAAAAAAAAAAAAAAAAACTAACATAATGAAGGATAGATAGGGACTGACTGCTTGAGATGAGAGGTCCAGGATAAGGGGCAAAGATGGCAGCTAAGATACAGACAAACCATAGCAATATTAGGAAATATTTATTCAGTTTGAGGTATTAAACAAGTGGAATTAGCTAAGCATGAGATGGCGGCAATGTACATTGTATTTCAAGAATAGATACGACAAGGCCAGTGAAGCCAGAACTTGTTTATTTCAAGTCAAGAAAGTTTGAGAGACGAACTTGCAAGTTAAATCTGGGCCCTTGCAAACACAACTCGGTGAGCGCACACGAAAAATACGGGGTGGGACAAGTGGATATTCTTGGACTGCAGTAAAGCTTTTCACAGTCTCCTACTACAACTAGTAAAGCAAATCAGTTGTTCACCTTCCTGGAATCTTACTTCCATCTTATGTGGAAAGCTTGTGTGTTCACTTCTCCGCCACCCTCCTCACTCTCTATGTTACATGCTCTTTCACTCTCTCTCCATTATAAACCAGGGACTCACTCGGATTGCTATTCTTCTTATATTTTACAACCATAAATCTATGTGTGGCTTCCTTGCATATCTTTATCAATCATATCTTAGATTTCTCGCACGTGTACGTGTGTGTGTGTGTGTGAGAGAGAGAGAGAGAGAGAGAGAAGAGAGACAGAGACAGAGAGAGAGAGAGAGACAGAGACAGAGACAGACAGAGAGAGAGAGAGAAGACAGACAGACAGACAGACACAGACAGAGACAGAGAGAGAGAGACAGAGAGAGGGGGGGGGGAGTAAAGCTCTGGCCATGAAGGGTGGAGAGGAGAGCTCCAGGAGCAGGTGGAGAGGCTCACTTCCTGACCCTTGCAATAATGACAGGTGAGGATATACTCTGGTCTTACCAACTCTCGCCTCACACCTGCCACTCTCGACCCACCTGTCGACAGAGACCTTTTGAGCTCTGATTTTTCAAATAGACAGTAGTTTGAATTGCATTCGAAAAATAGACAAAGAAAACTACATGAAATAACACGAGTCAATTTAATATAAAGCCGTCTGTTTTTAAGTGTTACCTTTTTTATGCTATACTTAAAGCTAGCATAGTTTCTTTTAGTACATGTTAGAGGCGGCGGCGGCAGCTGGTGACGACGGCTGCGGTGCCAGAGACTTCAATACTCGCCACGAATAATTTGCCTCAAGTCATTAAATTGTGTTGCTCGTGTACTGGGAGTTATATGGATAAGCCTTATTGATCAGGTCATCAACCAGGTGGTCTGCCATGTGGAGGCGCTGACCCCCAGAATCGTCCAGGCTAAACAAACACACACAAAATAAAAAAAACGTTGTGTACAGTGTTTGAAATTTACTATAGATTCATAATATTCATTAATATTACATTATTTATACCGTTAAAAACGGCAAAGAGGTTGGCAACTACTACTGTGACCTGGTCATTCATTATTTTTAATGTTCATTATACTGTTGATGGTTGTGTGGAGCATCGGTCTCGGTAAGATGTTAAGCTAGATACTAACAACCTTGCGACTAATACCTCTGAAGACATCTGGTCCGTACTTACAGCATACTACTCTCTCTTTACATAGTGTGTGTTAGCCTTGGATCTAAATGACGTGCAGTTCGGAGGAGAGACACATGATAATATATACCTGGAAAGTACTTGAGAGCCTGGTCCCAAATTTGCACACTGCCATAACATACTGGAGTGAGAGATATGGGAGGAAGTGTAAAATAAACCCAGTGAGGAGCAGGGGTGCGGTGGGCACAATAAAGAACACTGTATCAACATCCGGGGTCCCAGACTATTTAATATCTTACCAGAAGATATCAGAAACACGGCTGGAACCAGTGTAGAAGCCTTCAAGAAGAAACTGGACAAGTATCTTCACCTAGTGCCAGATCAACCAGGCTGTGATGGATATGTGGGGGCAGCGAGCCTCCAGCAGCCTGGTTGACCAGGCAAGCACCAGACGACCCTGGCCCATGGCCGGGCTCCGAGAGTAGTGAAACTCTCGAAACTCTTCAAAGGTATATCAGGACTAACATTCCTCATTCCGTAGAAAACCTGCCACACTGCAAAACACTAAGCATCGACTGCCTGCCATATACCTCAGCACCAATGTCAAACTTAAAATGGCAACTTATTATTTCAGTCTTTGCGTACGTTATCTGTGCCTAGTTCTCCACTTAATATGGTCAGAATTATTTTTTATTACATTAAGCCAGTGAGGGATATTCGGGGCTGAAGTTTGGCCTCGGACCAGGCTGTGAAAACAGAAGTCTTGAAACCCATCACATGTACATGTATTTAATAGGTAGGTGTATATCCCAACAATTAAGAGATACATGGATGAAACACAGGGAATCGTTATGGGCAGACCATTGTTATGCTGCTTGTTATGGGGCATAAAAGAACTTGATACAATTGTTGTGGCAAAGTATTTAACTAGTGCTTCTGCTGTTTCGGGTTTCATATCCTTGATATATGATATTCCCACCCTTCCTGGATCTCGCCTTGGGGCAATAGCGCAAGGGAGTTTCATTCATGTCGCTTGTCTCAGGTGATGAGAGCAATAATATACAATATATGCCCATGAAGGCCAATCAGAATGCAGGGCGAGCTCTATAGTACACTTCAAGTAAATGATTTCACAAACCGTAAGAGTTATACGCTAGTAGATTCGTACGTTTTCTGTTTACTAGCCACAACGATGCAAGACATGAAGCCAGATTTTAAATTTGATTATTTGTAGTTAAATACACGCTTGTTATGGGTTATGTAACTTAACCTAACTCAAACAAAGAGAATAATATTTGTAAGGATAGGTTGGATTAGAAGCGAGGGAGTCACACGGACTCTGGTTTAATACGACAAACACTGTTTTACATGTTGCTTTTGTGAGCACCAGGGAAGAGAACACAACAAAAACTCTTCCTTGGATGATAAAGATACAGAAATATACTGGACGCCTTTGTAATGTTTTTTCCATACAAAATGTGATGTTGCCAGCGACAAAATGAATATTTATTGCAAAATTTTTTACCTTAAATTATATAGAATGTTAAATATGACAACATAAAGATGAGTTTTAAGGAGCCCAAAGTTTAAGAGAAGCAATACTTGACTACACGAGATCAACCCTTAGCACAATGCTTTGAAAACAGTGACGTGCGAAGGGTATAATATATATGTCGTGCCGATTAGGTAAAACTTGCGATTTTGGCTTAAATAGCAACGCTCACCTTGCCATATAAGACAAGTGAAAATTTGTGTATGCAATAATTTCGCCAAAATCATTCTGAACATAACGAAAAAAATATATTTCATTGTGTTTGTTTATTATTAAATTAATGTTAACGTATCTAAAATATATTTAGTTGGGTTAGGCTAAATTAAATTGCGCTTGTTGTAATAAGGTTAGGTAGGTTTTCAAAGTTTCTCTTGGTACAAAATTATAAATTCTTACATTAACATAAATGAAAAAAATATATCTTTAAACGTATAAGAGAAAATTTTGGAAAGGACTTAATTTTAGATGAGTTCTTGCTAATTGACCAGTTTTACCTAATCGGCACGACATATATATATATATATATATATATATTATATATATATATATATATATATATATATATATATATATATTATATATATATATATATATATATTTATATATATATATATATATATATATTATATATATATATATATATATATATATATATATATGAAAGTCACT
>WNWK01002483.1:185000-207947 GCA_009830355.1 Cherax destructor | reverse complement strand
ACACGGTGGTACACTAGCACACATGGTGGTACACTAGCACACATGGTGGTACACTAGCACACATGGTGGTACGCTAGCACACATGGTGGTACACTAGCACACATGGTGGTACTCTAGCACACATGGTGGTACACCAGCACACATGGTGGTACACTAACACACATGGTGGTACACAAGCACAAATGGTGGTACACTAGCACACATGGTGGTACACCAGCACACATGGTGGTACACTAGCACACATGGTGGTACACCAGAACACATGGTGGTACACTAGAACACATGGTGGTACACCAGCATACACGGTGGTACGCTAGCACACATGGTGGTACACTAGCACACATGGTGGTACACTACCACATATATTGGCACACCAGCACACATGGTGGTACACTAGCACACATGGTGGTACACTAGCACACATGGTGGTACACTAGCGCACATGGTGGTACACTAGCACACATGGTGGTTCACTAGCACACATGGTGGTACACTAGCACACATGGTGGTACACCAGCACACATGGTGGTACACCAGCACACATGGTGGTACACCAGCACACATGGTGGTACACTAGCACACATGGTGGTACACTAGCACACATGGTGGTACACTAGCACACATGAAGGTACACTAGCACACATGAAGGTACACTAGCATACATGGTGGTACACTAGCACACAAGGAAGTACATAGCACACAAGGAGGTACTCTAGCACACAAGGAGGTACACTAGCAGACACGGAGGTACACCAGCACACAATGAGGTACACTAGCACACATGGAAGTACACTAGCACACAAGGAGGTACACCAGCACACATGGAGGTACACTAGGACAAAAGGAGGTACACCAGCAGACAAGGAGGTACACCTGCACACAAGGAGGTACACCTGCACACAAGGAGGTTCACTAACATACATGGAGGTATATTAGCACACAAGGAGGTACACTAGCAGACAAGGAGGTACACTAGCAGACAAGGAGGTACACCAGAACACAAGGAGGTACACTTGCACACATGGAGGTAGACTAGCACACAGGAGGTACACCAGCACACAAGGAGGTACACTAGCACAAAAGGAGGTACACTAGCAGACAAGGAGGTACACCAGCACACAAGGAGGTACACTTGCACACAAGGAGGTACACTTGCACACAAGGAGGTACACTTGCACACAAGGAGGTACACTTGCACACAAGGAGGTACACTAGCACACAAGGAGGTTCACTAACACACATGGAGGAACACTAGCACACAAGGAGGTTCACTAACACACATGGAGGTACACTAGCACACAAGGAGGTACACCAACACACAAGGAGGTACACTAGCACAAAAGGAGGTACACTAGGATACAAGGAGGTACACCAGCACACAAGGAGGTACACTTGCACACAAGGAGGTACACTTGCACACAAGGAGGTACACTTGCACACAAGGAGGTACACTTCCACACAAGGAGGTACACTTGCACACAAGGAGGTACACTTGCACACAAGGAGGTACACTTGCACACAAGGAGGTTCACTAACACGCATGGAGGTACACTAGCACACAAGGAGGTACACCTGCACACAAGGAGGTTCACTAACACACATGGAGGTACACTAGCACACAAGGAGGTACACTAGCACACATGGAGGTACACTTGCACACAAGGAGGTACACTTGCACACAAGGAGGTACACTTGCACACAAGGAGGTTCACTAACACACATGGAGGTACACTAGCACACAAGGAGGTACACTTGCACACAAGGAGGTACACTTGCACACAAGGAGGTACACTTGCACACAAGGAGGTTCACTAACACACATGAAGGTACACTTGCACACAAGGAGGTACACCTGCACACAAGGAGGTTCACTAACACACATGGAGGTACACTAGCACACAAGGAGGTACACTAGCAGACAAGGAGGTACACTAGCAGAAAAAGAGGTACACCAACACACAAGGAGGTACACTTGCACACATAGAGGTACACTTGCACACATGGAGGTACACTAGCACACAAGGAGGTACACCAGCACACAAGGAGGTACACTAGCACAAAAGGATGTACACCAGCAGACAAGAAGGTACACCTGCACACAAGGAGGTTCACTAACATACATGGAGGTACACTAGCACACAAGGAGGTACACTAGCAGACAAGGAGGTACACCAACACACAAGGAGGTACACCTGCACACAAGGAGGTTCACTAACACACATGGAGGTACACTAGCACACAAGGAGGTTCACTAACACACATGGAGGTACACTAGCACACAAGGAGGTTCACTAACACACATGGAGGTACACTAGCAGACAAGGAGGTACACTAGCAAACAAGGAGGTACACCAACACACAAGGAGGTACACTAGCACACAAGAAGGTACACTAGCACACAAGGAGGTACACTAGCACACAAGGAGGTACACCAGCACACAAGGAGGTACACCAGCACACAAGGAGGTACACTAGCACACAAGAAGGTACACTAGCACACAAGAAGGTACACTAGCACACAAGGAAGTACACTAGCACACAAGGAGGTACACCAGCACACAAGGAGGTACACCAGCACACAAGGAGTTTCACTAACACACATGGAGGTACACTAGCACACAAGGAGGTACACCAGCACACAAGGAGGTACACTAGCACAAAAGGATGTACACCAGCAGACAAGGAGGTACACCAGCAGACAAGGAGGTACACTTGCACACAAGGAGGTACACCTGCACACAAGGAGGTTCACTAACACACATGGAGGTACACTAGCACACAAGGAGGTACACTAGCACACAAGAAGGTACACTAGCACACTTCTTTAGCACATGATAAAAGGTGTAATGCTCTTGTATTACTGAAATATAGATTTTTTCTCTAGTAGATTTTTTTCATTAAATCTGTTTTGTGATTCGGACACAACAGTGGTTCGGTTTTTATACTTTCAGTTTTCGTATAGAAAGAGGATAGCTTCATTACATCTTTGTTGAACTGGTGAAGCTGTTGTGGGGGTTTCTCCTTTCATGTGAAGGAGTAGTATCTGTTGACGTGGAGGCTTTACAGTCATCTAACCTGTACTTTCCCTGGTCTTCAGGATTTCAGTTATTTTCTTTTAATTTTTCTTACTTTTGGTAGTGATGAGGAGTGACTAGGTGCTTCCTCCAGTCTATGTAAGTTTCATTACGATTTCGTGAGTCATGTAAGTACTGGCTGTCTTCGAGATGCTGTATTGTTTGTCTTAGTTTATTAATTCTGCTTAGAACAAGGTTAACAATATATTTCTGGATAAGGTTGTACCTTTACCAATAGATTAAGAGTGAATTTTATTATTCCTCAGTTGATATTGGTGTAGCTTGGTCAGCTGAGGAGAGTGAGTCTGAGACACCCTCATAACTTCGACTTGAAATCCATGTGTAGATGTACAGTCGAAGATGAGATTTCCGTAGAAGTAACCAGGAGTACTTAAGAAGTTCAACAGTACCTGGCTACAGTCCTACATCATTTGTCAGCTCACGTCGATTCCCAGGAAGATACTTTTCATTTGGCAGAAGAGAAACCTGTTCTAAACGTTTTCTCAACTTACATGATTTCTGAACACTTAAGAAGCTTGCTGCTATGAAGGAATCTTAGAGAATTCGTTATGGGTTACTGAAGATTAGGTCTCTCCAAAATTCATTTATCTTGTCCTTTCCTCCGGGAAGAGGACTCTTATGGTACATTATTCCTTAATATTTTTCGTTAGGATTTTATTTATATTTAATATATCGTTTTTGTTTTCGGTCATTTTTTTTCGTAAAAGTCTAACATTTTATCACTCCATTGACAGTTTTCAAATAATTGACTTTTTTTCCGAAGAAGGTACCTTGGATCAAGGGTTCTTGCTCCCCATCCCCCACTCACTCCCCATTGACCTTTTCCCTTCACCCCGCCCCATCACAATGACCTTTTCCTCACCCACTCCTCCAACCACGGGGATCAAGAGGACGAGATGGTGGGCAGAAAGGGTTAATGCTCATGGGGGGATTTTGGATGATGGACGTGCAGGACAATGACAAGAACAGTTGGGGTTAATGACATGATTATTGCAAATGGTAAACGATTATGATATGTGTAATATAATTATAAAAATACGACCATCAAATGTCATAAATGGAAGAAAAAAATTGATAATGATTTGTTTCCACCATAAATATACATGGCTGAAACAAAATATATAAGCCGATATAATCCTATCTAAAAGAAAGGAAAAGGAACATATGCGCTTACAAATATTGGCAATTATAATTAAATATACTTATATATAAAATTATATCGTCCTCATTTTGCTTCCACAGTAATACCTTAAAGACCCAAAAATATTTTAATAATAATTTCAATAATCAACAGTTAATAATAAACGCATGCTGATGTGTATCATCAGCACTGACAAGGTACACAGTTTCATTCAGGGTGGGGGGAGCGCTAAAACCGAAGGCGTTATACAGAGCCTAGGGGAATGGAAGGCATTCTGACTCTTCTCAAGGAATTGTGGCACAGGTCCAGTTCCTTAGATCAAGAGTCCCTCATTATTATCAAGTAAGCTAAACGAATATTTACATTGGGGGCGACACGATGCTTACGAGAACATCACACCTTCACTTACAGTGGTACAAGTCTAACAACTCCCATTCCAGACTCTCCCTGTCCTTCACAATATCCCAAGGACTTCAAATCTTAAACAATATCCTCCCCAGACCACACTGCAAGGAACAACCAAGGATCCACATATCACATTACTAGGGACAAGCAAGGATCCTCAGTCCACACTACTAGGGACAACCAAGGATCCATAGATCAAAATACTAGGGACAACCAAGGATCCTCAGACCACACTACTAGGGACAACCAAGGATTTTCGGATCACATAACTAGGGACAACCATGGATCCCCATTACTAGGGAAAACCAAGGATCCCCAGGTAATGCGACCCGCCTCTTCGAGGACTGGGCACACAAGGAGGTACACTGTACTTGTACTTCCATCCTGCATCCTAGCACGCTTCATATTCATCATTCATATCATGAATATAGCTAATTATGGTTCCTTAACCACTGTTAATTAGGTTAGGGCCATTTTATATAGCTAAAATAAATATCGAATTTTATTAGATTAGTCACGGTATACTTTTAAATGTAGACAAATGGTTCAGAGAACAGACAGGTTGATAAATTAGACACATGTTCAACACTTGGGTATCTTTATTGAGGAAACATTTCGCCACACAGTGGCTTCATCAGTCCAATACAAAGGAGAATCATGAAGAACAGGAGGAGTCTGAGGTAATCAGTCCCGCAGCCTTGAGTCGATGTAATCAGTCCATCAATGTTGAAAAGAATACAGCATATGTGCGAAGAAGTAGCTTATATACTGTAGACAGGTGAGGTGCAGCAGTCGTAGGTGGTATCACAAATGAAAGATCCAAATGTGGAAGTAGGTCAATCTTTTAAAGACTGATGGACTGATTACATCGACTCAACTCCTCCTGTTCTTCACGATTCTCCTTTGTATGGACTGATGAAGCCACTGTGTGGCGAAACGTTTCCTCAATAAAGATCCCAAGTGTTGCATATGTGTCTTATTTATCACAGTATACTTTAGCCTTTAACACTAACTCACAACTTTATTTAACCATAAATGCCTAATAAAAAAAAGAAAATGCTGCCTTTCTCTTTGGAAAACTTGTACATCTTTTATTTAAGCCTATAAATTTCCATAAGTTACTTTACAACAACGATATACTCTTGTAGGCTTCTCTGATCTTCATAAAATAGCCTAGTCCAAAATATATAATTTAATAGATCTCAGTTATGGAAATCACTAAGTTTTATTGACTGCAGCATGAAACCTGTCTTATCCAGTAGCAACAAGGTTTCCGCAAAGTCTTTAAGATAGGTTTCAAAGAAGAAAGAGCAGACATCAAGAAAAGTCAGGGAATGCTTTCCCAAGATCCGACTCAAAATGAAACTGATGGATCGCTGGCGATTACTATGAGCCTTTTTTCTTTTAAATCCACTGACGCAGCTGAGGTCCAGCAGTGAAAGATATTTTCTCTCCTTCGCTTTTCTGATATCCCACTAAGTAGATTTTGCGTTGGAAAAGAAAAGTATTTAGTCGAACTAATGAGAGAAGAAAATCATGGATTAAAGGCACTCAATAACTCTCAGTTGAAGTTATTTCATTGACCTTCGTATAATCAACAGGCAGTGGTATATCTTTTCAGGGTTTTAAACACCAGTGGAGGAAGCCATGAAGAGGAACTTTCTTCAATCATTCCTTTTTTCTGCATTGTCTGACCTTCTGTTACATTGTCATTCTTCACTCTCTCAGGCAGCCGCCACTGGCATACCACAACAGGAGGGTCGTCTCCAGTTGGTATACTATGCTAAAATTCTTTGGAAAGACCAGTATCTCCTTCATACAAAGAGGATAACATTGAGAAGGATTTTAGGGTGTTTCTTAAAGCTCTTTTCTCTGTTGAGGTGAGATGGTTGAGATTTAGATAATTCAAGGAAGGTTCTAGAACTATCTCATCCTAACCTGACTAAGACAGAGAGGCACCGGGATTAACAACATTACGAGCACAGTTCTGAATAAAGTACGAAAAGTGTTAGGAGCGTCAAGTTTAATAGCGTAGCCAGGTCAATGATTTCAACTTTAGTCAGCATCTCTCTCTGAAAGTTAAGATTTGTATGACAAATCAATAAATGGTTGAAGTATCAGTACAGGATCCATTTTACCAAAGCACCTTTATGTTAGTACCTGGTTGTACCTTGCTTCAACAGAAGCCAAAATATTTTTGAAGGAATGAAGCGGACAAATCTGATTGAATTCTACATGAACCCCAAGAAGAGAAAGAAGAGGTAGGAATACACAGGATCCATCAATAAATTGTGGAAGTTTGGTAAAATATTTGATATGCTGGAAGATAAAATCTTACACATAAAGTGACCGAAAAACATGACACTGCATGCTTCACCACATTATATATAGTTATATTATGCAGCATAAAAGGGTTACTGATTGCTACCAACAAATGTGTCACGAAATGAAGGAAATAATGTCTGGGAAACTACTATTATTGAGAAGTTTAATTAATAGTAATAATATTTAATCGTCTTATTGTGAAATCAGACGCAGGTGCAATATTAGAATATTTTAATGAGGAAACATTTCACTATGAATGGCTTCTTCATTTCTAAAGAAAAAAACACATCCAAAATTAATCCAAGCTTACGTCCAAATGAAATTCACCAGCCTATGATGTCTGAAGCTAGTCAGAAGAGTCATTCTCCAATTATTGCTCAGAAACCATTTCGTTTAATGAAAATGGAGTTAAAGCTGACACAGTTCACAATCATTCCAAAGCTTTCTTTGGAAAAAAAAAACTCACCAGTATAAAAAGCTTAAGGTTGACCAAAAATGCTTTCAACAAATATCAAATAGAATCCAACAATTCCAAATTTATTAAATACATTAATAAATAAGTAAATTTGAACCTACACAACTTAAACACAAAATGTATTTTTTTCAACAGATATGTCAGGTATTAAAAATAAAGCCGTTCAGAAGTATACTCAAGTTATTATATTCCTCTGCAAAAATAATAAAATGGACAAATTACCACCGACACACACAACTTGTAGGTGTGATACACCTGTGTTGAAAGTTTGAAACCGATCAGAAGAGGTTTTCTCAACTTATCGCACGGGAATCAAATCCTTGAATAATGTACATAACACTGACGAGAGCGCCTGTATATGCCAGTACTTGCATTAACCTTTCACTAGTTACAGTATACCTGCTAAGAAAAATTGAATGGTGTCAAATGAGGCGTTCTCTATTTATGAACGAGCACCTTGGAGAATTAAAAAAAATAAATCAGGAAAGCAAATTTTCTTTCCAAGTTCAGGTTTCACTAATTTTGCGGAATTGTTCTGATTTATATCAACTTTACCAGGAAGTATTTTCAGTTGATGAACTTCGACGTACGTTGTGCTCTTCATATATTTTAACACAAAGTTTTATAGGAATGCTGAGGGATAGTTTGAAAATACAGTCATGAGGTTGCTAGAGAGCTTGGTAAAGACCTAGATAAGGTAATAAACTTTGAACCTGCACCGGTTTGCATTTAGGAAAATACAAAAGTTGAATAATTTCGCGATCAAAAATAAAAGATTCGGAGTAAATGTCTATTTTGTAGGCTGTCATGTCTGCTTGTTAACCAAAACTTACAGTTCTAGTCACGGCATTATGCCGCCCCTCCCCTACACACGTACCAAAACTCAAACACATACTATGAAAGATTATATTTGCACACTTACTGAGGTTTTAATACTTGGTGCTGCGTCCTTTACGCTTAATCACGTCCCTCAGCCATGTAGGAAGACTCTCATACAAATTCTTGAGGGTTTGGGGAGGTATATTATTCCATGCCTCATGTAGAGCAGCCTCCAGCCGCGGTATGGAACTGATACCCTTGCCCAGTAAACTTCGTTTCACTATTGACCATAGGTTCTCAATAGGGTTTAGGTCTGAGGAATTGCCTGGTCAATCATTAAAGAACCTCACTTCACAGTCCTTAAGCCAATGAACTACAGATTTGGTGGTATGACACGGTGCACCGTCCTGCATAAAAACCGTAGCCCCACATTTGTCAAACTCCTCAGGTAAATTGTCACACATTAACTCCAGGTAATTATACTGGTTCATATTCTGTTTTTTTGGAAGTACAATGAGTTCACCAACACTGAGCACTGAAACACCCCCAAACCATGAGCGAGTCTGGGTGTTTGGTGGTCCCACAGGTGTAGCGTGTTTCTAGCGGGTCACTACCTCTGGGCCGGTACACATGTCCCCCTCGGTTACAGGTGACGGTGAAGGTTGCTTCATCACTCCAAAGTTCTTCAGATCACTGTTGAGAAGTCCAGTGAAGATAATTCTTTGCATAATCCAGCCTACGTTTCTTCTGTGGCTTGCAGAGGATCGGTTTCTTAACCTGGCAGTGACTACTGTAGCCCAGTTCTGACACACGTCTGTTAACAGTTCTTACAGACACCTCTGAGAGAAGATGTGGGTTCTTTTCTTTCAGTTCTCTAGCAGTTATCTTAGGTGTACTCTCTAACTGTTTCTTTAACACAGTTAAGTACGAACAGATGTCTTCTTCGAGGGGCCAGGCTGAGGTTTGGCAGACAGTAACTCGACACCGCCACCAGCCTTGAAACGCTGCACCCAGTTCCTCACTGAACACTCACACACACCAACAATCTCCACTGCTTCTTTCGTCTGGTGCCCAGCTTTGTGAAGCACTATGATTTGAGCTATAGCTTCAGGTGTTAAGGACTTCCTTTTGCCCATAATCAAACATGTATAGCCCCAAAACCAAAGGGAACACAGAATAAAAGATGGGGCGGATGAGAGACAAAAGTGTAACAGTTCCTCTCACCACGGTAGCCACGTGAGCACTGAGGAGTCACTGTGGAGTGTGGAGGCAGGCCGTGACGTCATGCTAACGGCTGCTACCCGGCATAATGCACTGACGAAAAAAGACCCCCCTTTGTGGTAGGCCTTTGATTTTCGTCACGGCATTATGCCGGGGATCTCATCCGGAATAATGCCGTGACTAGCACTGTAGCGTAAGAAGCTCTGTATAGAGCTTTACTAAGTAACTTGTCAAGCTCTACAAACCGCATCTAATTCTCACTCCCCTCAGAGCCAAATAGTCTATAAACCATATAGATACTGCATGGTTTATATCTAGTTTATTAACCCATTGAACGATTGTCAATGAATGAACAGAAAAATGGAGCAGGAAGTGGCCCGAGGGTTGCGCCCTCTGGTCAATGTTACACAGACCATTCCCGATTTTGGTGACCGTGCGATTACCTGAAAGTCTATTCTGATATCATTTAAACTTTCAGGAATATTGAAGCTTATTAATGGGGAACTCGGGATTGCAATCTGTTAGTGATTTCAACAGAGTCAGCAACTTGACTCAATCTTTTGATTCCTTTGCGACGCCAAAGGTTTTTTAAATAAGATATCAAACAGATCATCGATGTTGAAGCTGGAATCATATTACTCCAAAAATATTAAAAAAAAAAAATTATGCCGTAGAATTATTCAGTTAAATGCAGACTGTTTTATAAAAAGGTTTCTAAACGTTTTAGATTTATTTCCGAACACTGTTCTCCATTTTCTTGACCAATCTTTCGTTAGTGAGAAGCCTTGTATTTCAGACTGTAACAAGAGAGTTTTATACTTGTTGGTCACTGATGTGAGAAACACTCCTAATTTATTATTGCATTGATAGAACATAAGGAATCTAGAAAACTTAAGCTCAAAGAGCCTGGTCACAGACCGGGCCGCAGGGGCGTTGACCCTTTGAATTCTCTCCAGGTAAACTCCAGGTAAACTTAATTTGCGATAATATACGCACAATTGAAAATGTTAGTTCTTTTTTACACAAATGTCCAGTAGGGTTTTCATTTTGTTTTACAGATACTTTAAAATTGTCTTAAGGATAACGAACAATATTGGGATAAATACATCGAGAGATGAGATGTTTGTCACTCAGAGTATTTATGATAAAAAATTATTTATGCTGAGGGATTAATGTAAGGGATTATATATGACTGGTGGTGAAAAGGTTGCATGCGCGTTAATGGCGCTAGTGTATTCGATAGGCTTTAAACCCAATTAAACAACCAATTAGTGAAAAAAAATTTTTTTATATATAAATATCAATTTCACGTAAACTTTCGTCCTAGATTAAATATTTTTCTCTATATCGAATAGTTTACTGGCGCCAACCTCAATAGTTATTCTTGGCGCGGCTCTAATTATTGAGCCTATAAAATTTTTAGTGCTAAAATTATAATTAATATACTATTTTTTTGTGACGTCTAGTAGGCGTGACTATCACCAATAACTATGCCATGTAGAGATTAAGTGATGTAACAGTGTTTGTTGTTCAGTGCTACAGACAACTGGGCACCAAACTCCCGGCTTGGTGGAAACGTTGGGCATGTTTCCTTACACCTGCTGCCCCTGTTCACCTAGCAGTAAGTAGGTACCTGGGTGTCAGTCAACTGGTGTGGGTGGCATTCGGGGTCGTAGTAGTATACATTAGATAGGGCTGGGCTTCCAAATGAGCTGAGGCAGGATAAAATCTCTTAGCCTGTAAAATTGATCTTTGTATAAACAACTAAGGAATTCGCTGTGTTATCCTAGTAGTATCAAAGTGTTGTTATTAGGGTCTTGTGTGAAATGGCGAGAGTCGACAAACTAAGAACGTGATAGACAAGTAGAAGAGGCAGCCATTTTATTACACAATATTTCCTTCTAGAAATGGGCAAAACGTTGTTTAATAAAAACAATACTTGTTTCACATTCCTAAAGGCTTGGTCAGTTTTAGGCTCCTTCATTGCTGCTTTAAATGACATAATTTAAAGCACAAGAAAGAGCAACAAGAATCTGTGCCTGCACAGGAAATTATATAGAACCTGCCAAAGGAGTCAGTCGACTAATATTCAGGTTGCGTGAAATCAAGCAATGAATCTTCTAAAAGATTTGTAAACATCAAAGGCTATGGGAGGGAGCGGGATTTGTTATTGGTTTCGGAGGGAAGGGCTGGAAAGCCTCGGCAAGCAGTTGGTCGATGTTATACAGGAAAACGGGGGAAATTACCAGATAATTGAAAACAACATGTAGCAGCAATAGTTAAACTAGTTAGGGAACTTTAACAGAGTTTTCATGGTGCTAGATAAGAAAATTACACAATAAATTAGAAAAAGAACATGAAACATCTGGATGTATATATTTTTGAGTAGTGTCAGTATAATTTGAGCGAATAGTTCCTGCTTAAAAGAAAATTAATTCTATAATAGGCTGACTCAGTTCAGACCAAAGTGACGGGCAAATTGAATTTTCTATGACTTCCTGGAGGCATTTGAAAGTCGTCAGGTCCATTCCAGGAGACTTAAAATATAACTTTGATCATAGAGCACCTGGATGAATTATGTCCTAGTTACCGTACACCAGCAATAAAAAAAAATTGAGCTGACTGGATGAGGCCTTCTCATGTTATGAATGAAATAAAAGCAAAATTTTAGGGGAAGAAGAAAAATGATGTTCCTTCACATATAATTTGAAACAAATTGAACCAGACGATCTAGAAGATAGAAGAGCCAGGGAAGACATGATAACATACAGAACCCTTATAGATCTTGATAGATTGAGAGGTGTGAAACAAGTTCGCAAGAGGATATTTGTTTGTTCAATACAGAGAAGTCACACGGATCTCAAAAAGTATTTCTTTAGCCTCTGAGTGGTCAGGTAGTATTATGATCGGACGGAGACGTTCTGGAGGCAACTTCATACATAATTTTAATAATAGATAAGATAGTCCCTGAGACCAGAAGTGAGTAAACTCAGCAAGACACAAGTTAAATGACAGGATCAGGAAATGAGACAATTTGGTAAGTAAAAATCGGGTTAGTGCAGAATGAGACAATCAGACGGAGAAAGCAAACAGGGAGCAAAGGCAAGGGTGAGGGCAAGAACAAGGGCAAGGACAAGGACAAGGGTAAGGGCAAGAACAAGGGTAAGGGCAAGAACAAGAGTAAGGGCAAGAACAAGGGTAAGGGCAAGAACAAGAGTAAGGGCAAGAACAAGGGCAAAGGCGAGAGCGAGCGAGTGAGCAATTAACGTGAAAGGAGAAAGACCAGAGAGTAGGCACTGTACCTAATATTTAACGAGCAGTGCCTAAAATTCGTGTAACTTTAGGTAATGTGAGGGAAAAGTTCACTAGATAAGAGTGGAAGTATGAGTGGTGGAGGTAGTATAATTGGTAGTATGAGGGTTCTGAAAGGGGAGTATGAATGTCACTTGGCTTTCAGCTCTCATCAAGTCTGTAAGTATGAAATTCCACTCTAAGTTATTTTTTATATAATTTAGGGTTTCCAATTAATTTAATGTAGACAAGATTTTTATTGGGGTTTTAGTTTGTGTTAACCGGACTTGACTTACGTAATTTTCTTAGTCCTCACCATTTCTTTTAAAGGCCTTCAGCTTATCATGTGAGTGACTCCTTGTCAGACTAGTAATTGTTTTTTCTTCCCAGTCTTGTTGTGCGGTTCAGGTCACCCGATCTAGGCATAGATCTGAAACTTGATATTTCCTCATTCCGAGAAGTCTGGGCTGATCAACCATTTCTTCAACATTCTTCGTTTAGGGAACTCTGCATTTTCCCTATACACCTGTGGCTGATCTCCAGTTTTCTACAACGGCTGGCAGCCAAACTCTATTAATTATGCCGCCAGCTGTGTAACTTGATTGGTATTAGTACCTTCTAGTGCTAGTCACGACCATCAGTGACCACAGAGTACTACCACCGACTTCTCGCTCCATCCCAGTGATTCCTAAGTTTCTTGCCAATAACATCGGCAAAATCGGAAGACCATCTTTCTGATATATGTATACATTAGCCTTACTTGTTTTATTTATTTTTTTCATTATTTGCTTCAGGTACGACTAATTCATATTTATTTGTTTTATATTTTAAGTTTTGCTTATCTTTAATAAAATTTACCTTGTTTTGGGTCCTCTCAAATGCTCTTTGAGGGTCTGAAGGGGCCCCTTCATAGGAAAAATGCAAAAATAACTTCAAGAGCTGCTTTTTAAGAACCTGTAATAAGATTCATTTAGGACATCATACACAACATACATTAGATTCATCGTGGAACATACGGCGCCACCATCGTGGAACACACGGCGCCACCATCGTGGAACACACGGCGCCACCATCGTGGAACACACGGCGCCACCATCGTGGAACATACGGCGCCACCATCGTGGAACACACGGCGCCACCATCGTGGAACACACGGCGCCACCATCGTGGAACACACGGCGCCACCATCGTGGAACACACGGCGCCACCATCGTGGAACACACGGCGCCACCATCGTGGAACACACGGCGCCACCATCGTGGAACACACGGCGCCACCATCGTGGAACACACGGCGCCACCATCGTGGAACACACGGCGCCACCATCGTGGAACACACGGCGCCACCATCGTGGAACACACGGCGCCACCATCGTGGAACACACGGCGCCACCATCGTGGAACACACGGCGCCACCATCGTGGAACACACGGCGCCACCATCGTGGAACACACGGCGCCACCATCGTGGAACACACGGCGCCACCATCGTGGAACACACGGCGCCACCATCGTGGAACACACGGCGCCACCATCGTGGAACACACGGCGCCACCATCGTGGAACACACGGCGCCACCATCGTGGAACACACGGCGCCACCATCGTGGAACACACGGCGCCACCATCGTGGAACACACGGCGCCACCATCGTGGAACACACGGCGCCACCATCGTGGAACACACGGCGCCACCATCGTGGAACACACGGCGCCACCATCGTGGAACACACGGCGCCACCATCGTGGAACACACGGCGCCACCATCGTGGAACACACGGCGCCACCATCGTGGAACACACGGCGCCACCATCGTGGAACACACGGCGCCACCATCGTGGAACACACGGCGCCACCATCGTGGAACACACGGCGCCACCATCGTGGAACACACGGCGCCACCATCGTGGAACACACGGCGCCACCATCGTGGAACACACGGCGCCACCATCGTGGAACACACGGCGCCACCATCGTGGAACACACGGCGCCACCATCGGCGTGGAACACACGGCGCCACCATCGTGGAACACACGGCGCCACCATCGTGGAACACACGGCGCCACCATCGTGGAACACACGGCGCCACCATCGTGGAAACACGGCGCCACCATCGTGGAACACACGGCGCCACCATCGTGGAACACACGGCGCCACCATCGTGGAACACACGGCGCCACCATCGAACACGCAACTCATCAAACATAAAAAATCAATTAGGATGATTTAAATAAAGTTTGCACCAAAATTGGTACCAGAATTGAGGATTTGTACTTAAAAAATGAAACTGATAACAGTTAAATGAGAGGACTAAGGGAAGAATTAACAGTCACAATACCGTGACTGGAACAATACACAAATAACCCGACGTTTCGGTCCGACTTGGACAATTAATTACTCACACAAAAGAGTCAGGGTAGAGGAGCCAGTATATATACGAGAGGGAGGGGGACACGGGGCCAGGAGTAGAACGACAGGAGGTAGTAGTAAAATATTGGTAGTGGTAACAGTAGTAGCGGTAAGTAGTAGCAGCAGTAGTAGTAATAAATAGTACAATAGTGGCAGAGGTGGCAATAAGAAGGGAGTAGTGTTAGTGACACTGTGACTTGCTAACTGCACTACTCCCTTCTTATTACCACCTCTGCCGATAGTGTACTACTTACTACTATTACTACCCTCATTACCATTCTACTACAACCTCTCGTTCTCCTGGCCTTGTCCACCTCGCGTATATATACTGGCTCCCTTCCTTTCGTGCTGCTGGGTGGCTAGTTAATGGTTCAAGTGAGGTCTAAACTTCATAAGTTCCATTGTGTTATGCGCGGGTTAATTGTGTATAGGACTAAGGAAACTATGACGACCGTCAAAAATCTGTGAATATTAGCCGGAGAGAATAGGGACAGGCTGTTTGAGATGTCAGGAGACGGAGACAGGGAATGTAGATGGCAGCTTAAAACGAAGGTGAGACATAGAGACGTTCAAAGATACTGACAGTCTTGTGGTAGTGAAGGGAATGCACTAGATGGAGGTGGGGGAGACAAACACTACACAGTTTCACGAGCAGATGTAATCGGGACCTGGAGACAAGAATCAATAGAGCTTGTTGAGAGGAGGTAACAGTCGAGGACATGAACTATTAATCGACATCAACAAATGCAACTAGGCGGGCTGACACACACACACACACACTGCCAGGAAGTTGAACAATCTGGAGAGTAATGTAGTTGAGACAGACTTCATATATAGCTTTAAGAAGAGGTACGATTAAGCTCTTGGAGCAGGGAAAGAGTGGACCTAGTAGCGATCAGCGAATAGGCGGGGCGAGGAGCTGTGAATCAAACTCTGCAACCAAAAATAGGTATGTACAGATGACAGAAGAACCAAAGAAGACAAAAAATACTCAAGGTAACTGATAGCAAAGATAGGAATAGAATGCATGAGACGGGAAATAGGAACACTAGGGCACAGGTGGAAATTTAGGATTTAGATAAATCACAAGGCTGTAAGGAAGTATTTCTTCAGCCTGAGGGTACTCTTAGAGGTGGTGGAGACAGGCTTCATACGTATTTTTTAAGAGAAGGTAAGACAGAGGCCGCGAAGTTAGGAGGAAGTGAATCTGGAATGTGACAAGTAAAGGGGCAGGGCCAGGAGCCAAGATTCGACCCCTCTATCAATATATAGATACGTACAAACAGGCAAGTAAATGCACACAAAAGATTAGTGCAGTGTGTGGCATAAGTTTATAATGCAGTTAAGTATTAGTGTTGAAGATCTGAACTGAATCTCATTTGGTATTCACAAGTTATCACATGGCCACTAATAGCCCTTTTTTCAATAAAAAATGGCATATTTAGACATATAAATCCATAAAGTAATTCAAACATTGCACTAAGAAACACCAACTTTGAAGCGAAACTAAAAACAAATTTCCTTGATATTTCACAGGACCAATGTTCTAAAATACACATTAATTTTGAAGCCAATCATAATTTGAATTATCAAGCTGCCAGTGCTGAAAGGTGAAGGCAGTTAGATGAGGCACATATAATGGCTTTTGTAACATGAATGTACTCTTTTTGTCAGCTTTTAGGCTGACAAATGAATGCATTCATTTCTTATATTTTTTTTATTAGGTTACTCATAATAACAGCATTCTGTATATGTGTTATTCAAATGTAACATAATCTCTTATGTCACATGACTTGTTATCAGCGATTAGAAAAAGTTTAGGGCTGGCTATGTCTCCTATTTTTGCTTGCCGTTTGCTGTAACTTGGAGGTCCTCGTCTACCCTATTTGGGGTGGTGCGGGGAGGGTGGTTGGGTGAGTAATCAGCCGGTGCCTATCATATTCTGAGAGAAGATGTAGCTGGTGTCACCCCACGCTGCCCTATTCTGAGAGAACTTCCTCTCATTTCTTCAGTTGCTACTCTTGCAACATTGCATAGCTCCTGATGATGCACTGAGAAGTATGAAAGTATTTGAGCTAAAGATTTCCCTCCCCCCCGTCTTGCATTGTCACGCTAATATATTTAACCAACATTCCGTCACTTGGAAGAAATATGTATTCAACACTCCTTTTTGTAAATTTAGTTTCTATTAGAATTCAGAAACCTGCCTCCATAATGTGAAAATATTGACTGTTACTTGATGAAGTGTTCTGAGTCAAGATAAACATTGCATTGTTATCTCACGCCAGCCTGTGTATACAGCAAGAGTCACTATAAACAAAGAGTCACTATAAACAAACCTCAGTTTACCAACATGAAGCATCTCATCAAGAGATATTTGGTACTGTGTATTGAATAGTACATGTAGTGCAAAATATTTATTTTGTAGCGTTTGACTTGTGATTTTAGTCAGAGAATTTCATTTCTTAAAGTCTCATGGGGAATCTCGAGGTACATTGCAAGCGTCGCATTACACATCAGCTGCCACTTCCCAGCAATGTACAGTGTATGACACAGTCCATTTATTGGTCAGTCATTTTTTCTGTTTGTAAGAAATGACTTCTGGCATGGATGTTTAGCGTTCATCTTGTGTCCCCTCGTTCTGAACTCTTTCCTCTATCTATTAATTATCTTCTGAAGATTGTAAAATCTAATGAGACAAAAACGCAGAATAGTAGTAGTAGTTTGTTTATTTCGACCTCCAGCTGAGGTCATTTTCAGCAGATATAAAGACACGAGGAAACAGACCAGGTATTTATAGACGTAGTGAGAATAAGGGCGAAGCTACTCGGGTTTTCGTGGTGTTGGATCAACACACACCACTCTTGCTCTATAAATAACTGGTCTTTATCTTCTGCTGAAGAGAACCTCAGCTAAAGGTTGAAATACACTGACTACCATTCTTCTGCATTTATTAAACAACAAATATCTTTAGGTTATTTATTAAACAACAAATATCTTTAGGTTCCATCTGCACTGTTTCTTTCATAATTTGAAGGCATTTAGGTGTTCTACCCATCATATTTTGTAATGTAATTTTCTATAAAATATTCTTCTTGTTGTATACTCTCCAATGCTTGTTTAGTATGTAATAAATTCTTAACTTACATTTCTAAAATATACAATCCTGTTAGCGACTAGGAAGATTATTTTATAAATTCTGCTAAAAAAATTAATGCATGTTTGTGATGCCTACCTACAGTGATGTAACTCTTTAATTAAAGAAAGACTAAACGATAGACCAAGAAAACGTCTCACCGCCACTTGATTTAGGTGTGATACTGAACCTCTTGCGGTGTTATGGTAAACCCCGCCTATGTCGAGGGTAGATAGTTACAGATCATGGTATTGGATGATTAATACTATGTAAAGTGATTGCCGGGGTGAAATCAGAGTGGGTACCACTTACACACACAACCCGCACATATAAAAAGAGAGGAGCTTACGACACGTTTCGGTCCGACTTGGACCATTTACTAAGTCACACTAACACACAGAACAAGTGGAAGGGGTATATATAGGCAGGCAGACAGGGAGGGGGACAAGGGAGTGGGGTAATAATGGAGGTAGTAGTAGAAGTGGTAGAAGTAGTAGTGGAGACAGTCATATTCTAGGAAAGGACCACTTACCTATGTCAGTGCACAAGGATCGGTTTTACCCCATTGTTGTTCATAAATTGCATTAATAAACTTGAGGAGGATGTAAGCAGAATAATTGATGTGGAGAACAATACTACTGATTTTCAAGATGATTTGTATAATCTGATGTCATGCACCGAAAGGGTAACTTTAAAACAATGTTGAACAAATACTGTATATTAGTTGAAGTTTTGGATTTGAGAAAGAGCTGCCTAGCACAGTAAATAAATAAGACACGAGCAACTCTTTAGTGTCTTTATTACTAAACATTTCGCCTATGCAGCAGACTTCACCAGTCGAATAAAGAGGTGATAAGTTTACTGGAGACCATCAGCAGGTTAATGTATACAGAACCAAGAAGATGAATGAAATATACATGCAATATATAGATATGTTTATTTTGAAGACGTTTCGCCAATCAGTGGCTTTATCCATGCAATACAGAGACGTATTCAGAATAATGTCGAAGATGAAGTGATCAGATGTATATTACTATAATCTTGGTAAATCTGTCACACAAGCATATGTGTGGAGAAATTTTCCAGTAAAGGGGTATCTCTCAGCCCTCTCACCCCTCCTCAGCCTTCTGAGGGACTCAGTCCTCCCAGAAGAGGTTAATGGAGTCTTATTTTCTCATAAACAGATTAATTGAACACACATGTTGATACCAGCGTCACTAGACATACTATCTTCTCCTTGCTAGAGTTCGTTGCATCTACAAATGAGAGTTAAACTAGAGTAACTACTCTTTCTCCTTAGCAGGAAAATTAAGGGAAAACCTGCACCCACTTTATCTACAATTTGGGACTATTATGAATTGTAGTCTATAGCTAGATAACAAGAAATCAACCATCTTGTATTGAATACTGTTGCAATGTTCAGCTAGGAAGATAAATAATGCTGAGTTCAGCATATCCTTTGTGGGGACGCCCGAGGAGCACGGGCAGCAAGCAGAATGATTCAAGGATCAAACGAGACGTATGTGTCACAAGGGCGTTGCCTCCTTATCGAACAAAAGACAAAGGTACAGTAGTGATTAGTGCGTTCTTGATTCTTGTTCATTCTGACAATCTCGAGAAACTAGGAAAGTTAGACTAGTTCTCTTATATAAGCCAGGAAATTCGTGGTAGAACTAATCACAGGTGTTATTGCATATTCGTGTTCTTTCTATGTGGATAATACCACGAAACTATGAACAAATGATGGAACTGAAGCTAATTTTCACATTCCGAATTTTCTGCATAATATTTACACCACACATTGCCCTTAGACAGGACATCTCCACTGCCTCCAGCCTCCTCCTCGCTGCAGCATTTGCAACCCATGCTTCACACCCATATAAGAGTGTTGGTACCACTATACTTTCGTACATTCCTTCTTTGCCTCCATGGATAACGTTTTTGTCTCCACAGATACCTCAACGCACCACTCACCTTTTTTTTCATCAATTCTATGGTTAACCTCATCCTTTATAAACCCATCCGATGACACGTCAACTCCCAAATATCTGAAAACCTTTACTTCTTCCATAATCCCTCTCTCAATGTGATATCCAATTTTTCTTATTTAAATCGTTTGATACCTCATCACCTTACTCTTATCTATGTTCACTTTTAACTTTCTACCTTTACACACTCTCCCAAACTCGTCCACTAACCTTGCAACTTTTCTTTAGAATCTCCCATAAGCACAGTATCATCAGCAAAAAGTAACTGTGTCAACTCCCATTTTGCATTTAATTCTCCATAATTTAATCCCACCCCTCTCCCCAACACCCTAGCATTTACTTTTACAACCCCATCTATAAATATATTAAACAACCTATGGTGACATTACACATCCCTGTCTAAGACCTACTTTTACCGGAAGTAATCTCCTCTCTCCTACACACCCTAACCTGAGCCTCACTATCCTCATAAAAACTCTTTACAGCCTTCAGTAACTTACTACCTATTCCATACACTTGCAACATTTGCCACATTGCTCCTATCCACTCTATCATATGCCTTTTCTAAATCCACAAATCCAATGAAAGCTTCTCTACCTTTATCTCAATACTGTTCACATATATGCTTCACTGTAAATACTTGATCTACACATCCCCTACCCACTCTAAAGCCTCCTTGCTCATCTGCAATCCTACTCTCTGTCTTACCTCTAATTCTTTCAATAATAACCCTGCCATACACTTTACCTGGTATACTCAGTAAACTTATTCCCTATAATTTTACAATCTCTTTATCCCCTTCCCTTTATATAAAGGAACTATACATGCTCTCTGCCAATCCCTAGGTACCTTCCCCTCTTTCATACATTTAATAAATAAAAATACCAACCACTCAAACACTATATACCCGCCTGCTTTTAACATTTCTGTCATGATCCCGTCAGTTCCAGCTGCTTTACCCCCTTTCATTCTACGTAATGCCTCACGCACCTCCCCCACACTCACATCCTGCTCTTCTTCACTCCTAAACGATGTTGTACCTCCCTTTTTTCATCGACATTTAAAAGTTCCTCAAAATATTCCCGCCATCTACCCAATACCTCCAGCTCCCCATCTACTAACTCCCCTACTCTGTTTTTAACTGACAAATCCATTCGTTTCCTAGGCTTTCTTACCTTGTTTATCTCACTCCAATTTTTTTTCCTTGTTTTCAGCAAAATTTCTTGACAGAGCCTCTCCCATTCTTTCATCTGCTCTTCTTTTGCACTCTCTCACCACTCTCTTCACCTTTCTTTTACTCTCCATATACTCTGCTCTTCTATTAACACTTCTGTTTTGTAAAAACCTCTCATAAGCTACCTTTTTCTCTTTTATCACACCCTCTACTTCTTCATTCCTCCACTCACTCCTCTTTCCTCCTGCACCCACTCTCCTATAGCCACAAACTTCTGCCCCACATTCTAATACTGCATTTTTAAAACTATCCCAACTCTCTTCAACCCCCCCACTACTCCTACTTGCACTAGCCCACCTTTCTGCCAATAGTTGCTTATATCTCACCCTAACTTCCTCCTCCCTTAATTTATACACTTTTACCTCTCTCTTACTTGATGTTACCATTTTCTTTTTGTCCCATCTACCTTTTACTCTAACTGTAGCTACAACTAAATAATGATCCGATATATCCGTTGCCCCTCTATAAACATGTACATCCTGAAGCCTACCCATCAACCTTTTATCCACCAATATATAATCTGACAAACTACTTTCATTACGTGCTATATCATACCTTGTATACTTATTTATCATCTTTTTCATAAAATATGCAATACTTATTACCAAACCTCTTTCTACACAGAGCTCTATTAACGGTTCCCCATTTACATTTACCCCTGGCACCCCAAATTTACCTACTACTCCCTCCACAACATTTTTACCCACTTTAGCATTAAGATCTCCAACCACAAGTATTCTTTCATTTGGTTCAAAACTCCCCACGCACTCACTCAACATTTCCCAAAATCTCTCTCTCTCCTCTACACTTCTCTCTTCTCCAGGTGCATAAACACTTATTATAACCCACTTTTCACATCCAACCTTTATTTTACTCCACATAATCCTTGAATTTAAGCATTTATATTCCCTCTTTACCTGCCATAACTGATTATTCAACATTATTGCCACTCCTTCTTTAGCTCTAACTCTATTTGAAACTCCTGACCTAATCCCATTTATTTCTCCCCACTGAAACTCTACTACCCCCTTCAGCTTTGTCTCACTTAAAGCCAGGACATCCAGCTTCTTTTCATTCATAACATCTACAATCATCTCTTTCTTATCATTCGCACAACATCCACGCACATTCAAACATCCCACTTTGACGGTTTTCTTCTTTTTCTTTTTAGTAAGTTATACAGGAAAAGGGGTTACTATCCCATTGTTCCCGGCATTTTAGTTGACTTCTATAACACGCATGGCTTACGGAGGAAAGATTCTTATTCCACTTCCCCATGGATATGAAAGGAAAAGCAATAAGAACAAGAACTATTAAGATAAAATCAAAGAAAACTCAGATATGAGTGTATACATAAATGTGTATATGTATGTGTAGTGTGACCTAAGTAGAAGTAGCAAGACGTACCTGAA